>VZRU01011470.1:263518-353893 GCA_013398155.1 Pedionomus torquatus
TTTTTTGGTCAGATGACTGGTCAAATACTGAAAGAATGGATTAGAAAAGTCTCACTAGGTACGCCCCTGAGCTTAACTCCACAAATCCTCTGCATTTAAATTTTGTATTTTGTTTACAGTTAAACTGACATTATTAGAAAAATCTTTGTATAATATGGAATTTGTCATCTAACAAAAGCAGTTGTTCACTAAAACGTATGCTACAGTATATTCCATGCAGTGCCACTGCCACTTCAAGCAAGACAAAAAATAATAGGATTCACAGTATCACTACAGAAACCGTCCAAATCAGCCCTAGGGAAATAACTTTAAAAACAGCAGAAAAAAAAATAATCTAAAAACCAGTAAAAATATAAGGCTTTGTGGCTAAGTGATGTACATTACACACAACAATTTTTAAAAGATCCCCACGTAAATAATTTCTTTTCTATCACGGTATTCTAATTACAGTACATCAATATAAATTCATTTTAAAAACTCAGGATGCAAACAATGAAGTATTTGGGAAAAAAATAATTTCTCACAATCAGAAAATACAATAGCAACCCTAATTTATTATTTTTTTTAAATATAATTAATAGTACATATAAAGTAATAATGGAAAAACTATTTTTCTCTTGTAAATAAAACTTGTTCTCCCTTTGTCCACTTCTCTATTTTTGAAAATTTATATATGGGTTGCTGATTTTTGCCAAATTTTAATTGTGAAATTACTAAGAAGGAAAAAGCACAAAGTTGTGACACTTGTATACACATATCAATGAAGAAAAAACAGCACTACCTGCTGAAATAATTGTAAATATGATTCAGTCTGACAATGTAATGCTTAAATATATCATGCATTTGTAAGATTTATTGGCACAAGTGTAACTGCAGGTTTTAGATAATTGTGGTTGCCAAACAGAAAGGTAAGGGTAGCTGGCTAGCACTCCTTAACAGCTGGCTGGCCACACACGTCATGCACTGTCACTAGTGAAGGAAAATTTACTGATACTCTAGAAGTAGGGATTCTAAATATACGTGACACCAAATGGTACCATCATGAATACATGACAATATTGTTGTGCTACTACATTATCAGTGATGGTAATTCTGACCAGTACCGTGTCTTTTCACAGCTGTGTTCACCTCCACATTCATCCTATTAAATGTTGGAGTGAGTCTGTTTGACTAGTCTAGTATAAACTGACTTTACAGATACTGTATATAAACCCTTGAAAGTTATTAATAATAACCCTTGAAGTGTTATTTCTAAACTTACCTCCATTTGATCAATCTTCAGCATCATACTACGTATCGTAATAATATGGTTCACTGCAACATCATCCTTACACAAAGTTAATACATCATCACATCTTCCATAACCTTCATCATAACAAAAAATCAACACAGCATTTTTCTAGGAGTATGCACCTGATAGTCTGTTCAGTAGATAAAAAGTACAAGTGCACTTCAAGTTTTTTTACAACTGGGTCAGATTAACCAATTAACACAAACTCATGGAAACCGAGCAAATAACTGCAGCCTCAAAAAAAATATCTTACACTATCTAATGCACAGGTTTACTCTACTTGCCTTCTGCAGTCAAAGAGATCAAGAATAAAGCCTGTTTTTTCCAACCTTCTGGAAATCTGCAGAGTATCATGATCGGAAACATGCAATTCCTCCTGCTTTCTTACTTTCCTCTCTTTTAGGGTGGTCAGCTGACAAGCTAAACACATTTCTTTTTAACATGCTGAAATGCCACACTCTGGTTCAGCTCCAAGTTCAACCAGATTTTCTACATCCTAATAGGACTGTTGGGAGAACATCCATTATAACATGGATCCTCCAAACCCCAAAAGAAAGACATTAATTGCCACACTACCTTGATTACAGAGATGTTTACAGAATGAAATTAACAACAAAGCGAGTAAAATACTTCTTCATGGAAGTAAAACCATATGAAAAAAATCAATTAACTGCTGCAAATGAAAACAAGCCAATAATTCACAACAGAATTACTTGAAAGGAACATTAAACATTAAATGGCAGATATGGAATTATACAATCAGTAGGCTACAACAAAGCAGAATTTTCACTGGAAAAGTTAACCTTTTTTTTCAGCTTTCAAAACAGACAGCAAGTATTTTTCATATTGATCAGCAACAGCCTTCAGTTTTTTACTACTTAATTCCTTCTTTTTTTAACAAATCTCTCTACTAAAAATGATGCCTTACCTTTGTTCATATCAATCAACTGCTGCTTCTTCTTCTGTCGCTCCAGTTTCTCTCGTTCAGCCTTTTCTTTTGCCAATTTGGCTCTCTTCGATTTCTCCTCCATTTCTCTTCTTTTGTTGTTTTCTTTTAATGCCTCCTGCATTATATAAAATGAACACAGGTGTCTGTATACTGAGGGAAACTAAAAAGATAACAAAAATAACCTTGTTTGCACAGATACTGTATTTGCACCAGGGGAGGTGACAAAGGGGGGGAACAGGAACAGCCACCCAATACTTCAAGCATCTTCAGAAATCTTAAAGGGAAAGTAACTTATCGTACTAGTTGTACACATTAGCATTATTAGATAATCAGAAGAACGAAGATTGAAATAGGTTTGTATTCATGGTGAATTCAAAAGTTACAAATTTTTCAATGGCAGCATATTAGTATTTTTTTCTATTAAGACTACAAGTTCCTACTATAAGGGACTTCAATTACAAGTAATGGAAACTTGGTTACCAAATTTTTAGCTGTAATTCCTCGTACATTTTTGTTGAAATATCCAAGGCAGTCTAGATCACTTAAACTGACAGAACACATCACAAGTAATGAAAAACAGTTGAATTTACAGATCAAAACTCAACTCACTGAGTCAATGTTACACAAACTACCAAACTAAAAACTACAAATGCAAGAGAATATCCCTGCATTAAAACAAACAAAAACTGAACAAAAAAAAAAAAAAACCAAACCAACACACTCCTAAAACCAACAACAAAATGAACAACTACTTTTCACAATCTTGCTTCCACCCAGCCTAGAAGATACCCTCCTTTCCAAAAGAGGTTAATCTCAATTTCCTGCTGTGATGGGTTGATCTTGGCTGGCTGCCAGACCCCCACCAAACCACTCTCTCACTCCCCATCCTCAGCAGTATGGTGAGAGGACAAGGTGACAAAGTCATGGGTTGAGATGAAGACAGGGAGATCATGGACAGACTACTGTCACAGGCAAAACACTCAAGGAAGAATAGTTTAATTTTTTTCCAATTAAAATAGAATTGGATGGTGAGAAACAAAGACAGAAAAAGGCCTCTACCTCTTCCCCTCAAGCTGAACTTCATTCCTTCATTCCCAGCTCTCCTATGCCCCCACTCCACCTTCAGAAACACAGTAGGGATAAGGGGGGGTAAATAGTGGGCTGTGTCCCTCACAAGGCAGCCCCCCCAAGTCTGCTCACAGCCAGCTCCCAGACAGGTTGAGGCTCCCATTACATTTAATCATCACTTCTTTTCACAAATACCTTCATAACCTTATTTACATTGCTTGGTCTCTCAAAAAAGAGAAATAATTGATTTCCCTTAAGCTGTTCCCAAAGATCCTAAATTTCTCCTTAGTTTTGCCTTTCTTAAGATTCATTTATCATGAAGAAATTCACTGAAATCCATCATGATGGAATTTCACCTAATGTCACAGACAGACATGATAAATGTTGGGGATAATTTTCTTATTTATATTCACAACAGCTATAAATTTATTGCTCCCTTTCCTCTCTGGCTCACAGTACACTAACACCCTCTGCCTGCAAGTACCACAAGTCTGGGCTTCAGGTGATTTTGAAAGTCCAAACACATAATGGCTAACAAGTAATAATAGTAAAAAAGAGACTGTATCCAGAAATTTACAGAATTAATGCCGCATGTGCTCATTAATGGTCTTTCAGCTTAAAAATCTGAACACTTGATACTTAACTAAGCACCGGACTTCAGATAAATGGTTTCCATGTAAATGTTACCTTTATTTCCTACAAAATTTAATCATGCCTTAAAAACTAGGAAAATCATATATGTTCACAAATACAAACAAATAAAAAGATAGTTTTGTGGATGTCCTTGTAAATACCCAATACAATACATCAGTTATTATTCCACAAGTAAAATGTCTTTGAGGAATATATGTAACAAGCCTGCCCCAAATTTCTTATAGATTTATGAAAATTATATTAGCTTTTGGTAATCCAAGACTCCTGAATGTCTCCAAATACGAAGTATTCACTCAAGCAAGGGACATCATGTTTCAGTGCATGTATATAATTTCTGGGTTGCTGAGGGAAAATACTACACATGCCCGTTTTTGAGAGGTGGTACTGTTTTCAGAGATGCTGGATACCACAGCTACCAGTGATGTTACTTATGGACACACTTGAAAATTGAACCAAGAACTGCATTTGCTGTACTATCACATAACCGATCACACTGAGAAACATTTTTTCTTTCAGAAAAGAGAAAAGAGAATTAAAGGAGAAAAATCAATGTTTTATCCTTTTTGGTTTTGGACAGTTCTGTCTCTGCACATTCAATCACACTTGACAGAGATTTCATTTTACTGCAACTTCGCAGACTGTAATGAAAGTAAATGCCCACAGAGAAAGCAAATAAGAAATGTCATGGCTGAACTACTAGCCCACTGGCCATTGACATACTATGATTAGATCATAGATTCTGTCACATTTTCTAACAAGAAGACTACAGTAGACTGAACTAAACAAGCTCTAAAGTTACTGTATCTGGAAATTCACTTTGAGCCAGACTCCACAAGCTGAAAGGAAATCATGAAAATACAGATCGCAGCTCGTAAAATATGCTGCCTAGCAATGATGATTCAAAGAAAAGCTATTCAAAATAAAGTTTTAATTTTTCTGAAGATTGGTAAGATAACAAAATACCAATGAGCGTGTACGAGAGTGCCTATTTTCATCTACCCACACCCATCCCTGTACATACATTTAGGCATACAAATAAAAATAAAACCCCACCATTCCAACATATGCAGCACAGGAAGCACAAAGAGGTCAGATGGGCCTGTCCATTATTTCTTCAAAATTTCCTAGTATTTTACTTTCTTCCAGGATATGTTTCAGAATATCTTCACACAAACTCCTTCCAGAGACTATAAATGTAGAGTAGGGGACAGCAAGAAAAAAAATCCACTAATCACTAACCTGAAATACCAGAGCTTTTTCCACACAACCTGATGCTTCAAGAAGTGCAGGTTGCAGCATTAACCACCAAAACTTTCTGCAATGGCCAAACTGGGCTCTCTGCAAGGCAGAAGAGAGAAACCCCAGCATGGATCACAGCAACTCGCCTCTGGGGCTCTCTGGCCCTCGACCTGCCAGAGTATCCTGGTAACTGCTCGGTAACAGCTCTATTATTTCTGGTTATTGTTGGTGGATTCTTTTCTGCTATCCCCGATTCTCTCAAACACCCTACTCAAATATTTTTATGCCATGTTCCTTGAAATTTAATGTATATCCTTTTCATCTACATACCAATTAAAAACTAACATTGTGAAAAAAAGAACAAGGATGATCTATTTGAATGACCACCATTGTTTAGTGCATTCAATCCATTTCCTTCATAAAGTACCTCAGAACCAAACCACCTGGAATGTACTTGTTTGCTATTACTCTCCAACAGGCAGTTTGACTCGACCATTTCATATTTATGTCACTTACTGATTTACATTTAGTCAGAGCTGGATGAAAGCCTGAAATAAATTATTTGCTAGAACATAGTCCCAAATGTTTTTCAAGTTATGTGTTGAAAGCAAAATAAATATATATTCATCTACATTTACAAACATACTTTATATATGAATTAATATTGCTAACAAATTTAATCTGTTTTTCAAAGCTGATTGAAGGCAACTGTAAATAAAGGTAAAGAGAATTTCAACTCGGATCTAGTGGTTTCTACTACCGATCTTTTAAGTTTCCTTTTCTATAGTTTTACTCTAAGGAATATTCTTCTTTCTTGTTCAATTACTTCATTATTTTCTGCTTCCTCACTTTCTACATTTCCAGAACGTGGACGAGTCTAACAATTTCTAAAACAAAGGTGATAAGATTCTGTACCTATCACACCACAGGGCCCATATGGGCCTCACCAATCTAAAGATAAGCCTTAAGTTCAAAGAAATGTGCACTATCTCATACTTTTACTTGTCTTTTCTTCGTCACACTTTTATACTACTCTGTATCTACTGTCTTCCAAACTTCCGGGTTTCAGTGGACTTCTTTTAATATAGAACAGTAGTATTTTGAATTATCAGGTTATTTTTAAGTATTGAATGCCACTGATAACTTTTCTGTGTGGGTAAATTACCCAGGCTAAATTACCTAATCACTAAAAGGTAGAAATCAGTGTAAATACTGAAAAAAGTACTATTGCTTTTAAAAGAAGGGGGAAAATCTCCTTTTTTTTTACTGCAATGTAGCTCAACAATAAAAAAGTACCTACTAGTGTTCCTAGGTATACATTGCACAACTATATATATTCCCTAATTAAAAGATAAAAACAGACTAATATAACAGTTACAAATCAGACCAATGTCACAAAGCAAGAAGCAATCCACAGTTAGGAATAAAAGCCTTCCCAACAGCTTTGGAAAACATTTTAGAGAGTATTCATCTAGATACTGTCTTTTCAAAAAGTGCTTGCAAAAACGGAAGTAATTCATGGAACTGAATCTCAACAGACAGAAATACTTTCATGTATACAACTCCCTTTTTTGATGTGCTATTCATGACCCTCTGTATTTTTGGTTAGTACACAACAGCATGCAGTTTTGCAATTTAACTGCAAATTAAAAGTCAAAGTTTTTTTGAGTGTGTGGTTATTTTGGTTTTGTTGTTTTGTTTTGTTTTGTTTTTTTTTAATACAGACAAAACCAAATAGTCTCTCCTAGTAGAGAAATAGATTCAGCAAGAAATATTATCTTTTGTTAAGGGAGCTGGTTGAAAGGGCACACAGCTTGATGTTCTCCCTTGTGTTTATTACAAGTCACTGAAGTAAGGCTCTTGTACTCAGGATTGCCAGTTTATAGCTTGGCTTCCTTAAGCAGCAAATAAAAAATTAATGCATCTCTTGCATTCCGTACATATCTAAAGTTTTGACAGAGAAACAAATATTCACACACCAACATGGTAGTAAATAGGCTCTCAAAGGTAAATTATTAAAAACATGAAGAAAACAAAATGTAATGCACAAATCTCCTTGGATATTAAAGATGCAGTTGGCTACAAAGCGGTCATGCACCGATAATGAAGGCTGAGATCTCTCAGGCCTTCCTTATATTTGCCTTGCAACTGCAAAATGTGTGAACTGAAGTTGCAGAAAAAACAAAAACCAAAACAAACAAAGCCCCCAAAACAGTTCTTTTCATGGGCATAACTCATTAGGAACAATGAGCTCAGATTAATTTCCAGTTAATCTATAGAAACAGAGGTGAAAGACAGCAGATTGAGCGATCGGTTTATATGTAAAAAAACCGAACCTTTTATGAGCATTCCTTTGAGAATAACATATTCAAATACATTGTTATCCTTATGAAAATAATGGAAAAGAAATGCAATAAGCTGGTACTAAACAAGAGGGAACAAACTGATTTTCCTGATGGGGGTCATGAAAGTAGAGAAGATTATGTTTGGGATACTGGCCCATGGTTCATGCACCAGAGCCATGACATCTGACATGAAATGTCTTTGGCATGCTGTCCTGGTTTGAGGTAAAACGAACCAATTTTCTGTTTTACAGTTTTACTTTCTTAGCTGGGCCTCTTCTAACTAGCTAAACTCTGAAATTAACAGCACATTGTTCAAAGCTGTTCCGTCTCACAGTGATAAGACCTGATTATACCAAGGGATGGTATGCAGAGAGGCCCTTGTTTAGACTTATTGCTGGAAGAACCAAGGTCAGATAATTTTCAGCATTTGCCCGTTGGAGGGTCCCACCTTCAAGGAGGAGCGGACAGGACAGGTGACCCAGAACGGACCAACAGGGGTATTCCATCCCATCCGCATCATGCCCCCGTATAAAAGCTGAAGGATCAACAGGTCAACGCCCTTTTCGCCCTTCGGCCCCTTCGCCCTTTCTTCGATGGCTGACATCCAAGGAGGACTCTGCCTGTTCGTCTGCCTTTGATCCTGATCCGAGCGTTCCTGNTCGGGTTTCGGTAAATTTGCCTGAAACCACGACACATGCCATCACAGATTAAGGTTTTTGGCAAGCATAGCTGCTGCCACATATTCAGGTAGGGAGAAGGGTCTTGCTGCCGGCTTATCAACTGTGTTGCAAAATCATTTAAACTGTCTAGCAGCTTAAGGTAGAAGAAGCTTTCAGTGTTTACTGGACCAAGTTTAAGGCTACCAATGAAAATATATATTGTATGGCTTAATTGTTTAACAGTATATGTTTTTAATAACAGTATATATATTTTAGTAATTACTAAAAATCCCTCAAGTGGGCAGATTTGGGACTTGTTTAATAGCTCCTTTAAGTCAATATTTGCATCCCAAAATAAACATGCATACCTAATTCAGGCTGTTCCTGAAGTGACAGAGAGCTGAAATACACACACAGTAACAAAAATTTACTATTGTAATTACTAAAAATGAAAATAACTTAAAAAAAATTAAAAAAACAAACACAAAACAAAACCCCCAAATAGACAAATGAGAAAAACCCAGTAAAGCATATGTTTGCTCTTTTGTGTACAATCAGAGCAGAAAAGCTGAAGGCCACAGCAAACGAATTATTGTTTTATTCAAAAAGTGATCTTCCTGGCTCAAGGAAAAGACAAATCAATAGGTCAGCAAATGAAGCCTTGATCATGCAAGCACAACTCTAATTTTTTTGAGGAAAAACTCACTCTGTTCTATAAAATTTGTTCCTAAAAAAGCCTAAATACGGTAGAAAAAGTAAAATATGTTATTTAAAGAGCAGGACCTTGAATATGATGTGCTAAGAGATTTCAAAGTTTCTGGCTAGGAATTCTTGATAAATTTTAACAAAAACTGTGAGAATTACACACAAGGCAGTGTTTATCAATGCAGAATATTTAAGCAACAAAATAAAACCGCTGGGCTAGAAAGATTTTGCATGCTTCCTTCAAGACAGGGCTGATGGACTATCAGAACAAAGTTTTCTAGAGGTTGTGCAGCATTATGCTCCAAATAAATGAAAAATAAGAAGAAAAAAATCCATTGAAGGGATATGCTTATACATCTGCCTTTTTTTTTCTGGATGATTTTTTCACCTTCCACTTCATGCTTCATATTACATTTTGACAGGATAATCCAGTTATATTAGCTTGCTTTTCCTAAACGTGATCAGCAAGCAAATGTGAACTTAAGGAAGTGAACGAGCTATAATTTACTACAACATCAGCAAGCTAATTGAAGATGCAATAATTCACTGATCAATCTGAAATCACAATTAAGATAAACACGGATTCATATTATCAAATTATCTTAATATGATATATGAACAAACAGAATTATGAGGCTAAGACTTTATGAAACACCCTTTTGGAGATTATAGAGTGAAGTCCTATTACTTCTAGCTCATGACTGCTTTTCAGAAATGTGTTAGGTGCAGATGTAGCCTGTAAGGACCCTCTATGGAAGAGTTTCCTTTAGACTTACAATCCTGCCAAAGGGAGGCACTTAGAGCAGTAGCAAGGTCTACTGGTTTATAAGAGGCTTGCAACATCTAGGGTTAAATTCACATCTTAAATATTGTGATAGTCAAAATTGCAAATTAATCTTGGTTTCTAGGAGGAATGGGGATGCAAAGATCCCCAATTAAATATATACTATATATACTTCCAAGATAATGCCTAGGAATAATGACATTACTCAGCTGGACTTGCTGACATCAGCCGTGAATGGAGAATGTTTAAAACTTTCAAATGGAAAATTCTAAAGAAAAGTTTTTAATCCATTCCTTTTTCAGATTAGGGAACTTAACTTCATAGTTTCTTCCAGACCATGTTTTCCCATATTATTGCTGAAAATATTACTTAAGCAAAGGCCTCACTACCATGAAATACAATATCTACCGTTTTTCACCCATCCACAAGGGCAACCATGTCATCACAGGTACAAGTGAGACTTGTCAGAAACAAATCCTATCCCTGTCTGTGCTACCTGCTGTTTCTACACTTGCCTACCTTTATGTGTTTGCAAATGCAGTGGACTGTAATTCAGGTTAATTTCTTCTATTAGTATTACTTTTATGTCTTTTGGATAGCTTCCAAGAGAAAAGTCATCCTTATGTTCCCTATCATGAGTAGAGTAGCCACTTACCTAGTAGTAATAACAGGTAGTGAATAGTTGATGAGCTACTACTCCTATGGGAATTCTTTAGTTTCTGATTCCATTACTTATAAACTTTCCTAGCCTGCACCCTAATGATGTATTTGCTCAATATCACGATTTTTTAAAAAAATTCTTGGTACTAGCTGGATGTATACATTCAAATGAGAATTTAGAGAGCTTACAAGAGGGTCTCTGGATTTTTGGGGTAGGCCTTGCTATATACTGCCTGTTAAAAAGGACTTCGCACTTTCTCTTGGGAAATTTCACTAGAGAAAATACTTCTTACCCATTATTATTTTTTCATAGCTTCCTGCTAGCTAGAAACTGTTATCTTTCAGATTACATTAAAGAGCTGTTACTTTTCAGGCAGAAGGGAGAAAACTGTATTCCCAGACAAATAACCAGGGAGAAAAATAAAAAAAATAAAAATACAGTCTTTCCTTTAATCCATTTCTGAGTTACAAACTCAATTTATGAGTTTGAAAGCTGGGAATCTAGCTTGACCATGTATTACATTTCATAGTAACTCATGTCTTTATTATGTATTAATTTATGTATTGTATATTCACTGATTTATATTACTGTGGCCAATAACCTGCTGTATCCAAGGGACATTTCAAAACAAGCCACAAAAAAAAAAGTTCCTGAGCCATGGAGCTTGAAGTTTACTTTGAAGCAAGTTACAAGCAAACAAATATTAGAAAGAAAATGTCTTACAGGTAACACTTACACTGATGCTGAAGCTGCTGTGGTGGAAGTTTTTTCTTATGAAGACAACAGATTGCTTTCTGTCTAGCACAGGGCATCAATCTTCTCCAGAAAGACCAGGGTAATAGCCACCCAATAAAAAGTGCAAGTTTACTGGGGATTTAATGTGTCTTAACATTTTGGAGGGTTCCCACTTTCTGGATCTTGTATTACAGGGTTACTGTAAAAGATCCCAACCACACAGTAATCATCAATCAATAATGAGAGTTGATACAAAAAGGCCAGTATTTTACAAAAATCCATGTCTCATTCTGCCAGTTCATGAATACTGACATCTGCTCGAATATTTACTTATACTAGAATACCACCCTTTTATAAAAGGAATTTAAAGATTTAATTCCTTATTCAATGGAATTTACACATTTTCTAGGTGAGGGAAGCATCCCACCACTGATAGAACTGTCTACCAGATAGTTAAAAAAAGAATTTGAAAATAACACTTCACTGAAGGAAAAACCTTTTTGGCATTTTCTAACAACTACGCCCATAAATGCCTGTTACTGCTTCAAATTTTACCCAACTATTCTTATAGGAATTATTACGACTGGTTTTTTTAGACTCAAAATTTAAAACTCCATTAAAGGGAGAGTCCACAGAGCAAACAGGAAGTGTTCTTGTTCCTTATACAGTTTTTTAATGTTTCAAATTTTCAATCTAATGCTAAAGTATATATTTCATACGACTTCCACAAAACACACAATCTGATTTAAAGGAAGTTCAAATCTATTTGCAAGTGTAGACATAACAGATTTCTTTGATATTTTTAAATTCTCTAGCACCAACCGAAACAAACATTCAGAATGTAACAGATTAAAAATATTTTGAATAATTTGATGTAAACTCTGAGAGACAGCAGGTTAAAGAACCAAAACAGAAAAGAACAAACTGGCATTTTGCTTCAGGCAACTGATTAATCATTATTTGATAAGAGCCTGAAACTATATCAAACCAAAATGTATTAGGTTATAATTGTTCTCAAGGACAATAGATATTGTGGAAGAAGGGACTCAATCAATAAACTAAAATACCATGTCTTCTTCAAATAGTCCTTAGTATAAAAGGCATATTATTATCCAGTGGATCTACTATTTTAACAGCAAAGAGAAGAATAAAGAAAAGAATAACACACACACACACACACAAAACCTCCCCCGAACAAAACCTCCTTGTTGCTACTTTTGATTCAATTTTTTCTGTAATCATCAGCTCAAAGAGAAGAATAAATACACCTTTTTCCACACACACACCCTACCCTGGCTTGATTTCGAATCATGTTTCATTCACAAAGGAAAGTCATGCTGAAGTGCTTTACTTATTTCTTGTGGTATGCCTTGAATACAATGAGGTTATCAAGGCACACAATACAAGCATCAAATGAAAGCCATAAACATAGACAGAGGTGACACAAGTACCAAGAAATATCTAGTTAAAAGCTCACTTCAAACGTTTAAGTATTCTACCTTATCTGTGGGAAGTAAGGGTAAGGAGGAACTGAGCAGGAAGCAGTACATTTCAGAGACCATGAGGGACATAATTTCTAAGTCTAAGAGGTAGAGGGGTAATGATGCAAACTATTTCTTTGTCTCACTGAACCCTTGGCTCCCACTATGCTTCCTACAAAAACAGGTAGAGAAGGCTGGGGATAAAATGGGAGCAGATATAGAATAATAAATAATAAACTCTGTTTCTTCTATTTGTATCTCTAGTCTAATTCACTATATTGCAGCTCAGTAACTGAAATGGCTCTTGAGGAGCATTTGGTTACATTATCGGTCAGAGGTGCTGTAAGTTTATTTGGCAATTTGCAACCATATGATGGACAGTTTCAGTGATGCCACTTAGATGGAGTTCATAACTATGCAGTTTTTTTTTCTCCTCCTAACATCACAGAACAGCCCCTCAAATGCTTACTCTCTCACACACAAAGGTAGACAGATGTGGATAAAAACTAGAGTATAAAAGATAAAGTTTCTATTCAAGTTCCAAATTAATATCTGGACAGTTTTAATGACATAAACCAACAAACAACAAAATGTCCACAAACAGGTCAATTTCTGGGTTAGTTGTCTATTGCTGGGAAAAGTATAGAAAGTGTTCCAACAACAATCAAATCTTTGTGAAACATCACAAAGAAAGTGGAAAAAGTCAGCTGCTGTATCAGCCTACACTGCCTACTTAGAATTTCCTTTCCTCTTGCTGTTTAGGGATAACAGAATAACAACTGATTTATACAGTAAACTTTGTAGGAAAAGAACTTGAAGAGAAACTACTGGACCCAAAGGAGTACCACTGTAGTGCTGACACACTTTGATCACAGGAGTGAAAGATGAAAAAACAACACTGACTGTTCAATAATTTTTTTTTCCCCCATATAGTCTACATCTTGTCATTTAGCATAACAAGTTCTGAATGCTTACACCATGTGGAGATGCATGTTTCTGCTCAACTAGGAAAAGGCAAGTAATTAGGATAGATGATGTGTGTATATCTTTTTTTTATTTCAAGTAATCAAGAGTGGGCATTATTTTCCATTCATGGCACTTCCTCTGACGAGCATCAGAAGTCTTTCCCATGAGTTATCAAAAGAACAGCTGTTTTCTTAACACTAAAATAGCCTGATATGAGCAAAATTGACAAAAAAAAATTAAAACTCCAAACATGCTTTTAAACATTCGTTTACATACACATACAAACATATTTGGAGATGTTTCTGGGCATGCGCCATCCAGAATATTTTTCTAATTTAATTCTTTTAGATTAATCTTTCCAAACACTCCTATGTATTCCATCTTTTTCAAATACACTAGCTGAACTGCAGGATTCTATAGCATATTTTTCGCTTTATCTGCAACTGAAAGAAAGAAAAATTGTCATTACAATCAAGCTTTTTAGTCTGTATTCTCGCTTTTACATAGGAGAATCATACAAAGAATCACAGTTTAAGCGAAGGGCAATATAAGTAAAGTTGTTGTACAAAGTTAGCAGAAGACAAGTCAAGATTTTCTGAAGGGTTATGTTAATTCTAAGTACTCACAAAGGCCAATTATCTCAAACAATATATAGTCTAGTAGCAATTAAAATACGCTGTGTCTGTAAAGCATTCATTATTGGTAACTGTCCTTCAAGAGAAACCTTCTCAAAGCACAAGAATCACCCATCCTGTCATGCAGAGGCTGAGAAGAAAGGGGCAGGTGCCATCCTGGCTCAACAGCATACTCCTGATGGAGCTCTGACATGGAACGGGAACACAGAAAAGTGATCTGTACTATCCAGGAGGAATACTGCAAAGGGAGTAAAGTAATTAAGAAAGTAAAGTTGAGATAGAGGTAAAACTGCCAAGGGATGGCAAAAACAATGAGAAGGACTTTCATAGTTACAGTGACAGACATAGGAAGATTTTTTCACTTGTAAGGGTTGTTGAGCATTGGAAGAGGCTGCCCAGGGAAGTGGTTGAGTTGCCATCCCTGGAGATATTTAAAAGATGTGTAGATGTGGTGCTGAGGGACACAGTTTAGTGGTAACCTGGTAGTGCTGGGTTAACAGTTGGACTTGATAATCTTAAAGGTCTCTTCCAATCAAAACTATTCTATGACTGCGAAACATGTAGATCTGCTGCTGAGTAGAGCATGGAACCTAACATCAAAGAGGCTAGGGTACTCTGGGCCACCTTCATCTCAATCTTTGCCATCACTGTCTCACAGGCAGTTCAGGCAACTGACTCACGCCATTACAAAGCCTCTAATCCATCAGAAAGTTGTGGAACTCAAGGGACACCTCCAATACCTGGAAAAGGTAAATATTATGTGGCATCTTCATCCATGGAGACACTCAAAATTCAGTTGGACAAGGTCCCATGCAGCTCGAACAAACTTTTACACTAGCCCTGCTTTGGGGAGCACGTCAAATTCAATGACCCTCTTGGTATATCTCTCCAACCTAAATTACCTGATGATTCTATGGCTTGTCTTGTTGTCATAAACATTCATGCCAGAATTATTAGCAACAAAACCAGAAGCAATAATCTGAAGAGCTTCTGAATTTCAAAGTTAAGACTGCTAGTAGCAAAAGAAACAAGCTTTATTGCAACAGACAGGCATTAGCCATAACACAAGAGAATGATAAAGAGGGAGAGAAACAAGTCATCAATACTGTATTATCATACTACAGTCATATACCAAAATACAAAAAAAAAGTTAATGGGACCACTTAGAGAAAGTGTGTAGGCATTACAACAGTCTGAACTGGACAAATTTAATAAATATTCTTGCTCTAGGCAATATTTAGAGATGCTGTGTATCATCAGTCTTTTCTAATTGCTCCTGAATTCTTATCAGTAGTTATGAGTTTCACTCTCTTTCCTTTCGGGAAACTTCATCCAGGCATCAAAATATTGCAGAAATTCTCAATTCCTTTTAGTAATTCTTTCCTTATATATATATATTTCTTTAAAAAAAATTACTGTACTGTGAACTTTTAATGTTTGTCCTGGGCCTTCCTCAAGTGTCTGGAAAAAGAATAAATCCTTAAACAAGAATATTTATGTCACTAAAGTCTACAAGGTTCTCCTCTAGTGGATAAAATAAGCCAAGAAATTCTCAAAAGACCTAATTACAATTATAACTACTACGACTGTATATATCTGAACAAGTGAGTTGACTGAAGCCCAAACGATCCTAAGGAAAAGAAAGTGTCTCCTTAAGCTATGTAAGCCTCAGAATTAACTTCTTTTACTTGGAAGCATTACTACTGAAATCCATATGCATCATATATGTGGTCCAAGTCAATTTTCTTATTTAATAACCTTTTTTAAGAGACATAGAAGATAAAAGGACAGATAATTTTAAAGACCATAGCATTAGATGGGGATAATTAACTAGCTAGACAAACATGTAGCAAATAATCTTGTCCAATTCCTAAAATTCTAAAGCAGTGCAAGAAATTAGCCCTGCTTTTCTGGAAACTCAAAGACTATTTGTGATATATCTTTTCTATTTGTCATATACATTTAATATTCCAAACCAGAACACATAACTTGATAAACTGCCTTGATAAACTGGATTAATCTAGAGAGACTTTGTCTTTGGAATAATTTTCCACTACAGAAAGGCATTTTATTGCAGTTTCTAGGTAAAATGTAAATATTATATGGCTATCCTAAGAAGAACTGACCACACATAGGTTTATAGAAATTCCAAAAGCAGAAAGGCCCCCAGTCTCTGAAATTCCTGGTGGATTGTGACTTTTTGTACAAGTAACACATGTTTCTGTCTATAATGATTTCCCCTTAACACAGGACGTACTTTACACCAGTTAGGTAAAGAGATATTAATTCCTTGCAATGCATAATTTGTTGAATGTATTTACACTGCAAGATTAAGGGTTGAGGTCAGTTATCACCATGTGACAGTCTCATACCAAGGATTATAAGAACATATGTGTGAGGTTTATTGTGATCCTGAATAACAAGTGACCTCTAGTTCACAACTACATAGTGCCTACCAGAAGGACGCCTTTTCTTGATCTGTCCACAGCTACTCCTTATATCAAAACCTTAAAAAGAAGGAAAGACCACTAAAATTGATTTGGTGTATAAATGAAATACAACAGGTAATTTACATTTGAAAAAAGCAGAGTAGTTGCAATCTGCTGAAAACACAAAACTTACTTGCTTACAAAATCTATCATAAGAAAAGGATTCAACTTCAGATGGTGTTTTACCTGTACTAAAAACTTTCACAACAGCCTCTCCTACTACTGAATAACAGCAATAACAATGACAACAAAATCAAAGCAAGTCTGCTGGCTCCTCTCAGTACTGTCTGGCACTCAGAACAAAACATGTATTTGTGTGCTCACAAAAGAGCAAATCCTTGTAGATTCTGGCAAATAAAACCCAGCCAATATTCCTCAGTGGAAATAATGAGGGTAGTTTATACTATTTACACCCTGTTCCATATCCATAGAGAAGTATTTGCAGATGTAAGATGCATAACACATGTATACAGTATTAACCAGAGTATAATAATTAATAGTAGTTTGCACAAGCAGTCTCAATACCTTCATTACTCTGATTGCTATGACTATTTCAGTGCTTAAAAATCAAGTTAGAACTATTCTAACCTTTAACAGCTTCCTAAAACAGTGAGAATTGAGTATTTGGAGCTTTGATATAAGCACAAATTAAGTGAGTTCATACTGAAGAAAAATTTATTCTCCATTCAAATTAAAATTCTTCTGTGACTAAATATGCCATCTGAAAAATCTAGATTGTGAACCACGTGAATAAAGTATTTCACTAAATGTTCCTAAACCAGAACCTCATTTACATGAGGTCAATTCACAAATATTTGGGGAGGACTTGGAAGTTCGGACAATTCAGTACAAATAAGAATCACCTCTTAGTGGAATTAGAGCATCAGAAGATGCATTGCATGTCCATACATTTGAAATTTTGGCACCACAATTCTTGTGGTAATTCCTTCATAACCTGTGCTTTTGCCCCTTTGTTCTTTAAGTTATCAAAATAATGAACATAGGCAAAGCATTAAATATTATACATCACAGAGCCACTATATTAAAGTATATATATATATACTATATATAAGAATATATAGTATATATATATTATTATTTCTACAGGATACATTATTGTAGAAAATATAAAACTACTGTACCTTGAAGCTGAAGAGATTTGCCATCTGTATGAACATATACAGATAAAAATTTGCCTCTTCTTAACTAGCATTCAATAAGTGGGGATAAAATGTCAGCTAGATTGTATTTCATGTTTTTATGAAAATAATTAGCAACACCCTATCAGTTATACCCATACAAAACATTGAAAAGTGTTACTGAAATCATTATACGGAAACATGTATCGTTAATACTACATCATATAGTCCAAAGATCATGACACTGAGAAAAGTCAATAGTTAAATTGTTATTGCTGTAATTTTCATTTTTTTTTTTTAAGTCTGAAGAGTAGCTTTTTGCTGTGAAATGGAAATCTTTAACATATGCTTCAGTAACACCCACACCCCTGAATTCTTACAAAATTACTAAAGAAACTAATTCTAAACATGAAACAATGACAATTTCATCTGTTCTGGAACTGTGATATACACATGGTAGTTTCTTTTCTGCTCTTGGCCCATTTCGAAAGGCCACAAAAAACATTCCTGCTTTGTTATTAGAAGAGTCATTGCTCTTTATACTGAATTTCTCACATTTACCCAAGGAAAACCTGAAATAATGCCTTTTTTTCCCCCTCCCTTGGAATTACTCAGTCACTCCAAAGAAATACATGAACCTCTTATAAATATTCTCCCTGAGAATTCTGTGATAGTCATTGAAGAGTCATCAGCCAGATCTTTATGCAAAAAGTAGAAAAATAACAGTAAGCAATTGGAAGCATTTTCATTCTACTACACCTTCTAGAAAACATTTGCCCTCTACCTCCAATCATGCTCGTAGGAGCTAAACTAAATATTTGAGGAGAGATTTTCAACAGAATATTTTGACAGTGCTACTCTGAAGTCTGATCCAAGCAGCTACAATAGGGTAGATTTCCAAACTCAGATATCCACATTTGAAAACGTAAGCCTTGGATTTATGAAGTGCTGAAACGTCCCACGACAACTATTTCTGTTCTTGACAGGATTTCACCCAGATGTGTCAACATACTTACTAATTATTAAAGAATTGGTGATTTGCTTATGGAAAAAAAAAATAACTTCAGGAAATTTAAAAAGGAATAGTTAAATACATTGTAGTAAAAGTTTTATAATAAAGTGAACATGGTATGAAAATAATGTTTTAATTTAGTCCTCTATCACACTGAAACTCGAAGTCCTTATTGTTGCATGATAAATTAAGGCAGCTACTGGCAACAGACAGATCAGCAAGTCACAGCTGTATGGCAAATGGTGGCATTTCCAAGTGATGCTAATATTCTTCAGAGACACAATGTGACATTCTAGGCACCTATTTCCCCTGTACTCTTCCTATGGTGCAACTAATAATGGCTCTCAGACAGCCACTACAAAGGACGACATTAAACCATTAAAGGAAACTTAGTTGCTTAAAATTAAATTCTTAAATTCCTTCTTAAAATATCAACACCCTGACATGAACCACAATGGATGAGTGGAAATAGTAATATAAGCATCTAAGTGGATTTCATAGAATCATAGAATGGTTAGAGTTGGAAGGGACCTTAAAGAACATCAAGTTCCAACACACTTGCCATGGGCGGGGACACCTCCCACTAGAGCAGGTTGCTCAAAGCCCCATCCAGCCTGGCCTTAAACATCTCCAGGGATGGGGCATCCACAACTTCCCTGGGCAACCTGTTCCTGTGCCTCACCACCCTCACAGGAAAGAATTTCTTCCGAATAGCCAATCTAAATCTCCCCTCTTTCAGTTTACAACCATTACCCCTTGTCCTATCACTACAGTTCCTGACAAAGAGTCCCTCTCCTGCTCTCCTGTAGGCTCCCTTAAGATCCTGGAAGGCTGCTATAAGGTCTCCCCTGAGCCTTATCTTCTCCAGGCTGTACAGCCCCAGCTCCCTCAGCCTGTCCTCATAGGAGAGCTGCTCCATCCCTCTAATCATCTTCGTGGTCCTCCGCTGGACCCATGTCCTCCATATCCTTTCTCTGTTGAGGACTCAAGAGCTGGACACAGGACTCCAGGTGGGGTCTCACGAGCACAGAGTAGAGGGGCAGAATCACGTCCTGTGACCTGCTGGTCACACCTCTTTTGATGCAGCCCAGGATACAGTTGGCTTTCTGGGCTGCCAGCGCACACCACCGGCTCATGTTGAGCTTCTCATCCATTAGTACTCCTAAGCCCTTCTCATCATGGCTGCTCTCCAGTCATTCTCTGCCCAACCTGTATTTGTGCCTGGGATTGAACTTCATGCCATTTGCACTAGCCCACCTCTCAAGCCTCTCCAGGTCCCTCTGGATAGCTTCCCTTCCCTCCAGCTTGTCGACTGCACCACCAAGCTTGGTGTCGTCCGCAAACTTGTTGAGGTTGCATTCAATCCCACTGTCCATGTCTCCGACAAAGATGTTAAATAGCACGGGTTCCAGTACTGACCCTTGTGGGACACCACTCGTCACTGCCCGCCACTTGGACATTGAGCCGTTGACCACAACCCTTTGAGTGTGGCCATCCAGCCAGTTCCTTATCCACTGAGTGGTCCATCCATTCAACCCATGACTTTCCAGTCTGGAGACTAGGATGTCACGTGGCACAGTGTCGAATGCTTCGCATACGTCCAGGAAGATGACATCCGTTGCCCTGCCTTTATCCACCAAGTTTGTGGCAGTATCATAGAAGAGCATCAAATTTGTCAGGCAGGTTTTGCCCTTGGTGAAGCCATATTGGCTGTCTCAAATCACCTCCTTATTTTCCACGTGCCATAGCAGATATTCCAGGAGGATCTGCTCCATGATCTTGCCAGGCACAGAGTTGAGACTGACTGGCCTATAGTTTCCTGGTTCCTCTTCTTTCCCTTTTTTGAATATCAGGGTTATGTTCCCCTTTTACCAATTGACAGGAATTTCACCAGATTGCCACAATTTCTCAAATATCATGGAAAGCAGCTTGGCAACTTGATCCACCAGCTCCCTCAGGTCCCATGGACTTATGCACCTTCAGGTTCCTCAGGTGGTCTTTCATGGAGTTTCATGAGTTGTGTCAGTTCACTGGAAGTCTCAGCCTTAGCATCACAGTATTATTAAGGCATCAGCCAGATTCCAACTCAACATAAATGTAGATACGACCATTCAGGTCTTGGTTCTAACATATTTTTCAGTATCATGTCTGTTTGTTGTGCATCAACCACCAAGAAAGTTTTTTTAAGAGAAGAAAAATATTTTCTGACTATCTGTATGTCTCAACCACACTGACAGTTGAGCTGGTAAGTTACAAACTGGAAGGTGAAAGCTGTCAGTGACAAATCTAAATAATTCTGGAAACCTTATTCCCATTTCCTGCCACGGAACAAAACAAAAAGTGAACTATAACATGAGAAATAGAAAGAAGTGGAAAAATCAAATTGGGAGAGAGAAGAAATAATAATATGGATAATGTTTTATAGACATTACTCACCAGAAACAGAGTTCTGAAGTTGCTCAGATCGCCAAAGAATTCTTCTATGCTTATACTTTTAGGATCAAAGGTAAAGTATTCTCCCAAGTTTTCATACAATTTAGTCATGTTGTTGTGCATGTTGGACAATTTTTCATATTGCTCTCGGGCACTCTCAGCAAAGCTGTGAGGTTTTGTTAAGGAAAATGATTCAAATATAAAACAATCTAACAGTAAAAGGAAAAAATTCAAGAAAACTCAGGAAAAAGGTTAGATCTGGAATATTTGCTAGTGCTGTCCTGCTTTCAAATACCACATTTTTATGTATTAATGTTTACATATCTGCAAGTCTAATTTGCATTAAATGGTCCCTTTCCAATGATGAAGATTTGCAATTAATACAGTACACTACTAATTTCACAAAATTTCAACTTATCTTGGACACATTTCTTCTAATAAACGATTAATTTTGTAAAATACATTCTATGAAAACACATACTGAAAATTAGTTTGCTGTGAGACTGACTATAATGCCCCAACACTCTTCAAGTGATATCACATCTCCTGTATTACATACATAGATTTTATCCATAAAATTTGCACCTTTGGAAAAACACCTTTGGACAATTATTAAGAAAAACTCTATGGAACACCACAAGTCTTTGGAAGTCTAGAAATGAAACTGAGTGACTTCCATCCCAGGAGTCATGATTGGAAGTTTGGCATAATCCTTTTAAAAAACATGGTATTTTTCCTCCCCTATAAGAAAAAGATATATTTTAGAACAATTCATTTGCAAATATAAGGAAGGGAGCAAGCTACTAAGGGAAATATTACTTTGCCTTGAAACAAGGTCAGTCCATTGTTTTCTTCTGTTGTGCTTATTTATATCTCCAAAGTCACACATCACTAAAAAAACTAGCTACTACATGATTAAACTAGTTCTGCTGATACTGAATTCTAGCTGATGAAAGTGTTTGTGCTGTACATACACAACCCAAAACCAAAATAAGTTATTCCCTGAACTACAAAAAACATACAGTCTGGCTCCCTGTGGCTTTTATTTGTGGTTTCCATGCGGATTCTGATTCTTAATACAGCAGAGCTCATGCCTCAACCATTCTCCATACTTGAGTTTCTAATCTGAGACTTTGGCTAGTATCACATTTCTAATTACTCAGTAACTTTGAGATCTCTATCTCTCTACCAAATAACAAGCAACCTGGAAACTAATTAGGGGAAAGAGACATACAGAGAAATTGTATAAACCATTTTTGAGATTAGACTAAATCAAAAAAATTATTTTCTTGGAAAATAGCCAACAAATCTCAGAATAAAGAAAGAAATTTGGGGGATGGTCTATTCATAGCATTTACATAGTGCTTGCATGCTGCTGAGTACTTAGAAGGGTACCATTTCACCAGCTACATGCAAGAGTAACAAGGTTGAAGATATCTTCCACTAGAAAGAAGCCTAGCATTTCACTTGGATTCTTTTGCTCCAGTTAACTGGAGGGTATGCAAATAGTAATTTAAAATTTAGTTTCTAAATTTATGATTAAAACTATATATAAACTAAGTTTTCCTCCTAAGAAACTTATTTTCCAAGTAATCCCCTATTCTTCATTAAAGCCTCAGTAGCATAAAAAGAAAGCTGTATTCTTGTTAGCTTAAACTGTTCATTTAGAATGGCAAAAAGAAGAAACCAACAATGTGATGGATCTTCACATACAAATATCAAGATTTTGAAGCAGTAGTATCTACCTACACAGGTTTATACCAGTGTAAACACAGTAGTAATACCTGTATTTGCAGTTTATTGAAATAAAGTTGAATCTGCTTGGTTAGAATTTCCAGCTTGGACTGTTTAATCACTCACCTTAATACAAGACAAATTTGGTGCAGTTCAGTCTTCAATGACATTTAACTGCACAAAAGGAAATGAATGTTTAATGGCAAGAACACATTAAATAGGTAATAATGGTACACTACTGAATTATTGAGCACAGTCTAAAAATTTTAGAAAAACATCAATTGCCTTAGAGTCAGCAGGTGACTATTGAACAACTCACCAAAAATACTAAGAAATACAAAGGTATATAATTACAGAGTTTGCATCTCTGTGTTCCTTTAAAAACAGCCTCACAGAATATAGTATAAAACCAAATTATCATAGTAAAAATGACTGAAAAACTTGAAATAAAAAGAGGAAAACACTTTAAGCTTTCCAGATTTGAAATTAATCCCTTGAGACAAAGCTCCCAGAGTCAATTTCACCATTCAGGTTGCACATTCCACATGAGAAATAACAACAGTAAGCACTAAAAACCAAAAACCCCAATAATGCTACTGAAACTAAAACAAAGTAACACTGCAGAAACATAATGGATAAATAATAATGTTGAAATTACAGTATAAGCACCAAACTACAAAGAAGAAACACCATTAACAAGTGGTTGGTAAGACAAACTAATATGATGAGCAAAGAGAGAATACATTATTTTATCTATACTTATGAAAAAAACAAGCCAGTGCTGTAGAGAGAGTAGTTTCCAGTCACATACCATGCCATATTAACAAAGTCACTTTGTCACACTCTGCATGCTTCACACAATCTTCATATTTACAAAACATTAGTAACTTGAATCAGCACCTAGAAATGTACCTCAGTTCATCGCAAAGACTCAGTCACTACACTGATTCCAGAGAAGCAAAGCTACTATACTACTTCATGAAAAAACATCATTGAAAAATCTAAGCTATTGAAATTTGCATAATAGAAATACTTAATTCCACCAGTTTTCATTAATATAGACTGAAGCTTTAATGAGTAGTCATTTAAAAATTTTAAATGATGTTTTGTTCTTACTATCCTGAATCACAGCAAAGAAATCACAGAACTATTAAGTGTAAAGATGCTTGTTCAACCAATGAAAATACTTTATTCACACGTTTGTTTCCCCACCACCACATTTTTAGATTTTCGTAAGCATAAGAAAATCCTACATCAAGACTTTACTGCAAATATCATTATCTGAAAAATTTTAAAAACAACCCAAGACTCAAAAACCCATTTGGAAAAGCATTTTCCCATCTTCAGGACCATACCTGTCTCTCAAAATTCCACATAAATCAAGAAAAACAAGGTTGTAAATCTGAATATATGGAGAGTTATTGCTTTACTAATATTAGGAAATACACCACTGCAACAATTACAGAACAATACCTAACCACCAGCTAGGCAACTCTGTACCTGTAACCCTAACTGAAGTTTTGAAATACTTATTTTAGTGGGTACTAGATAAAGGGAAGCTTATGCTCTTTAATCCATTTTCTTTTTTTCATTTTAATACTACTGCAAATGGCGACTACACAAAATTATCCTGAGATTTTCAAAGTGCAAAGTTGGAATTTTTCAAGTGCTATTGCAGTTTAAAATTTATACATGCCTTCCAAAAAGGCTATCCTATTTCATTGGTTTCAACTGATCATGCTGAGGTTAATAAATAAATGAGTCACTGGTCAGTAACTGGTACCAAAATGCTAATATATGCTTTACCAGTACATGCAATCCAGTAAGATTCTCTATATATCATGTCAAAAAGAGCTCTAAAGAAAATTAAAACACAAACAAGTAACAAAAGAAAACTTTATGTTTTAATCTACAAAGATACAGTTAAATGCAGAGCATTAACTACCATTACCCTTACCCCTTTACTAACTTTTGCTGGCAAATTGCAGTTATTTACTAATTCTACTCTTCCTTGTCTTCTTCATGTTAAATGATAGGGTGGCAAAGTTCCACACTTTTTTTTCTGTACTTTTTTTTTTTTTGAAGATTTTGGTTTTGTGTTTGTATTGCAGCTGCCAACTTAGGTTCCATTCAGTTCTTTAGTTTGCTTGACAATGAACACCCCAGGAAAGGGAAAAAAATGTTTAGATACCCAGACGGATAAGGATTTCTGCAGTGAGACGATTCAGTGTGGTGTCATCAGAATACAAGTAAATATTAGTATGGCTGCATAAAGCCCACTGTAATGACTGAAAATATGTTTTCTGTAAGTCAACCATTTTTTTTACACTTTGAAATATGACCAGATTACTACAGTTTGCTGGCATTTCAGTGTAATGCCTAAATTAATTCACTTAATTAAGCAAGTAATGGATACAAATGTTACCATGACACATGCTACCACATTATGTCAGAGACAAAGAATCACTAACTACTATCAGTAGTAGAATTACATTCTTCATGTCCATAACCATGTCATGTCTTCATGTCATGGTTAGGACCACCACAACAGTCCTCCCGCACTTTCTTCTATGTAAACAGAGGAGAAGAAAAGATCAGAGAAGTCAGGGTTAAAGACTCCAAACCTGCTGGAGGGAAAGTCATTGCTTCTACAAAAACATCTGCTATGAACTTCACATCAATATATCAATAACTCAAATAATAGTTAATAAAGTACCTGAATACACAAAAAGCTCGCTTGCCCAAAGGCAAGACCTAATACTGTCAGCATTTACAAGGAAAACAAAAGCCAAAACTGACAGTTTGGCATTCATCAACAATAAATATGCCACAACAGAAAGAACATTGGTAATTTAACTATAATTACAAAAAGTGCACTGATGTTCCAGCAGCTAAGGAGGCCCATCTCCAGGGCATATAGTCACTATAAAATGGAATTTAAAGGATGTTAACCACAGGTCTTAAACAGTAAAACATAGCACAGAGTTGATGTCTTTGATACCTCCAGAAGAAGAAGAAAGAACACACTGCAAGGCAAAAAAGGAGGTACCTGCCAGAAACTCCTTAACAGTTTCCAAAAGCATTTCAGAGACCGGAAAGAATTTCTTTTGACACATCCTTCCAGCTATTGATTACAGGAAGCTGAAAACAAGAGAAAGCACCATTCCATTGGGAGAGTTTTTCATGTAATGCTTGATTCTCAGAAGTTTGTGCTGACACAAATTCATTTAAGAGGCAGCTGGCACTATGCTAGAGATGTATTAAGTCCTAATAGACAGCAAAAAGAAAAGTACAAAAGAAAACAAAGACTCACTGGGACTAGAGATGGAAGATGTTCTCATTTATAAATACACTCAACCTAGAGGGAAAAAAATCAATGGATTTAGCATATTGTATAAACTAGCAATATAATGAGGAGGTAGAACACAATCAGCCTGGGATTTTCTAGTAGTCTGGAAAGCAAAGCCACCTAAACTCTATTTATTTAAATATCTGGTCTACTTGAGTTTCAGTTAACTGCAGTTTTACTGAATCTATCAAGTCTTCTTATTCTATTATATACAATAATCCTAATAGTTGCTACAGACAGAAATTTCTCAAAGGACAGCACAGCATCATTTGAAAACCAGAAACATTTTCTTTATGAATCTCCATATGACTTTCTTTGAGTTTGTCACCACCAGCCTCTTCAGGTGCACTTGTTTGCTTCTGATGTTAAAATTTATGACACAAGTTTTAGGTAAAAATTATAGTAAATCCTAATATATACCTTACAATAGGAAAACTGGTAATCCATTTATTTCTGATGTAAATAACTTTCTTAAAAATATGTAGTATTTAAAAACATGCAGTTTTAGCATCAAACTTGAAGGTTTAATGTTAAGACTGATAAATCAGCATTGAGGAGTGCAAAATTGCCATGAACTGTATAACTGCACAATGATACAGCTCTGAGCTTTCACAATGTTACATACAGTGAGGTTGAAAACACATATGTCAATGCAACTTCTTTTGTGCTTTACTGTATGTACAACTTGAAACCACTTATTATTCTTTTAGCTATTCCAAATTCCTGAGTACTCATTTACTGTTCTGAAAATTGGTAATTTCCATCAGAATGCTCTGTATCTCAGCTAATACGGTTTAATTAAAACTGGTTTATTAAAATTTCCAGGATAAGTCGTATGTTTGAATGTTTCTCTCCTGTCCTGTGGTAAACTGTGGAATTCACGTCAGTACTTGAAGCAGGAGGGGATGCATCCACACATCCAAATGTCACCTTATTATTCCAGAAACCAACATACACACTACAGCTCTTCAGCAGGACAGACAGATCTGGAATATTGGGAACAACTGACATACCAACAGTTGACGTTTGGTTAAAATCACAACTTCATCATTCATCTAATTCAGGGTATATAAATGTTAACAGTATAAACTCAGTCTATTTTCTTTACTGTGTATTCTTCTATTTTTAATAGAAGCAAGTTTTACCTCTGTTAACTGTCAATCAGCTCATTCATGTTAGATTTTACTGCAGACACTGGGGGAAAATTAATAAACATGCTGAAAAAATTGCCTATTCAAAAAGCTTGAAAGTACAATTGTTGGAGCCCGAAACAACGTAACTGAGGAAGAACTAATTAGGCAGAAAATATTATGTAAATAATCACAGAACAGCTGATTTTTGTTTGTATGCCTTTATAATGTAGTAGATAAAGCATAAAACAGTGGGATTAAAAACATTTATGACACCACTCATCATAAACATATTTTACTAAGACCAATGTGCAGATCATCAGATCTGCTTGAAAATTAACTTTACTCATAGGTGGTACTTGACATGCTCAGCAGTGAGAAATTAGCAACAGAAGGAAACTAAGTGTACAGTAGAGCAGGCAAGAAATCAGAAACCAATTGAAGGCTCTGCTTCCACAGAGCCATCTGCATTTATACTTAAGGGTACTTTAATGAAAATTCACAACGTAATTCGTATTTGGCCTTCTATATTTCTGAGTCTCAATCAAGCATTGAGTAACCACTAAACCACTAAACAGAGGTGACTGAGCACTGGAGCAGGTTGTCCAGAAAGGCTGTGGAATTTTGGAGATACTCAAAAGCCATCTGGACATGGTTTTGTGAGCTTGCTCTAGACTGAGCACGGGGGTTAGACAAGATGACCTCCAGAGGACCCTTCCAGCCTCAACCACTCTGCAATTCTGCAAAATCTAAATGAACAAGGTTTTGGTTACTGTGTTTATACAGAATTTTAACTTCAGTATATAACATCTCAAATAATTGCTTTCCCTCTAAGTTAGACATAAAATGCAATTTCAGCCCATTAAAAATAAGTTTCAAACACTGTACTTTACCCAAATACAGTTTTTCCTATGCCAATCATGCCAAAATTAATTCTGAAGAGAAACATGAAAAACTAAGAACAAACCATTTGCCAGAATCCTCACAATGAACTATAAACATTCCATTTTAAAATTACCTCACTGAATAGTTAATTATTTCAATAAATCAAATTATCTTTATTATTTAAACTTCATTTTTCAACAAAATGGATTATTCTCAGCATCATCAGAATTTCACAAGACATTAAAAATTCAGCTAAAGCAAGTATAGGGGCCAAATAATTGAATTTATTTATCTGGGTTTGATTTAGCCTCCCTATCTGCTCTTAAGGCAACTCCTTGTCTGACTTAAAGAACAAAACCTGTGATTCAAACTCATCCATGAAAATAATGTAAACCCTTGGCATGATCACTTGAAATGAAAAGCCTAAGGAGACAGCGTGCTAATTTATCGCATATGCTGTTCATAGAGCAAACTACTTTTTTTCTCCCATGGGTACACTTATCTACTACTACTGTCAAAGAAATACACTTCACCAGGAACACAAATGCTTTTGTAATTATTTCCAAACAACAACCAGTGTGAAAATTTATTAAAAATAAAATATATATATAAAAATTTTTTTCCAACCATTTCAAAACTCTTGCAAACCTACCAAACTAGGCCAAAAATGTTTCATATAGATAGAAAAGAAAGTTTGACTCAATAGTGTCATCATCTTTAACAAAGGATATACCAGTGCCCTTAGTTTCTAATCTTCAAGCTGATTCATAATAGAGCTTTCTTTGAACTGGAGAAACAAAACCAGAACTTATTAGCTGAAGAGGAAAATTCAGCTTTAATAACTAACTCATTTACACTGATAGCTTTGTTTTCACCTGTTATTACTATGTAAACAGATGCTAACAATTTTATCATTCACACTACATACATAATGTATCTCTGTGACTACACAGAAAACAAAACTTCTGGAGCATACACAGATAATTATGAATCACAGTTATAGACCTAATCTTCCGTTGAAAGCTTTTGCAAAGAAAAAACTTTTTTAAAAATTTGCAGAAATCTTCATTAAAATGCGCTTAACCTACCCAAATCAGAACCTAAAGAAACCAAGACCCATAGAGAAAGCTCCATTTTATGGTTACACAAAACCACGTACCTCTGAAGAGCTTAAAGACTCACTAATAAAACAGCTGTAAAAAGCTCAATGTGAGAAATTCTTTCTCATTACAAAGCAAATTACTTCATCACTCAGGATCTGATAGAATAGCGCAGAAAAAAAACACTCACAGAACAGTTACTTATCAGTCATCAGGCAGCAAAGAGGTCTGTTCCTCTCCCTGGCCTTCATTGTATTAGTAGCAGAAGTCATTAACCATCAGCATCGTTTAATACAACTTCACTCACTGTGTACAGACACTGGGTCTGTGCTTGTGTTCATGATGCTGAAGCAGAGAGAAATGATAACCATCTGATAACAATGCTGGCTGTGACCTGCTCCTTCACCCAAAATTGCAGAATCATGGTTAAGCTCTCATTAATTAAGATGAGGCTTTCTGACTTGATTCTTAAATGGCCATAGACCTCTCATCTTGATAAACACTAAAAAAAATAAAAAAATAAAAATAAAATAAAAATCAAAGTTTCTTGGATCTAAGTAGTAATGTCAATTCCTCGTTTTCATGCATTCAAACTTCTCAATAATGACAAGACTATTTCCACTGATTCTACATTTACCACTTTACCATGCACAAGAGAAAGCTTTTTTTATTTATACTTCCGTTAATCAGGACACAAAGATCAGTGCTCATTTCTCTAAAAGTCTCATAGGAACTCTCTAGGCAAAAATTTATCAACAGGGTCCTATTTTATAAAATACTCAAAGGAACAAAGCTCCATGGGCTGCTTCCTAAATTGGTTTATATTGCAAAAGGCTGCTCAAAGCCTTACTATGCCAATTTAGGAATTTCCTGTGGTAGTATGAAGAAGAAAACTTTAGAACTAAATAAGAGCACTTGGCTCCTCAAACAGAACACATAAAAAGCAGTGTTTATAAAGCCACAGGCTAGAGAGAAGGGAAGATCTTGTCTATCTTAAATTAAAAATACTTTTAAAAGAGTTTTTAAACTCCAAAATGTGAGCTAGATATTAATCGAAGTTAACCTAGACCCAATGATTTTTCTTTCTTACTCAGAGAAAAAGATGGTTGATGACCATGGAAGTTAATAGGGGTTTCCCCCTAATTGTAACTGGGAAATAATTTCCCAAGTCCATACTCCCAAATTTAACAGAAAACAGAAATATCAGCATTTCTAAAAGCTCCAGAACTCCTGAAAGCAAAACAAGCCTTTCATCCTGACATAAACCAAGCTTTATTTCCACTGACAAAACTCACCAGAATTTTGCAACTGCATTTGCAAGAACATGCTGAGAGGAAATGAGTTTACCAACACTGCCAGACAGGTGAAAAACATCCTTTTAAGAGAAAGGCAAAATGCCATTCCTGAATGAAAGAGGTGGACTATTAAGCTTCATTTGTTCTAGAAGTTGTGAGGGCTCTTAAAAGTAAGGAAAACAAAAGATTATAGCAGATGAAGAGTGAAATAGATATGGGTACAGATATAACTTCAAGGGCAGCATATAATGGTTAAATAGTTCATTATTTCCCTTGCAGTTCTTAAGCCTTTTTAGACCCAAGGCATGAACTTCAGTGTGACAATGGCACAAAGAGGAGGCAAATGATGGGAGAGCTGGAACACTGGACAATAAGTGACAAAACAGATGAAAGGAAAAAAAAAATCTTCTAATGTTATGGAAGAGTGTAAAGAATTCTTTAATTTACTATTCCAGCTTGGTAACACTTTACAGGTTATTCTCCTACACTTGTACAAAATTCTTAGATCTTTGATCAGATGCTTCACATTCCAGGGATCACATTTTCCCCTGGAATCCCATATGAAGAAATACGAAAAGTAGCTATTCCTGGTATACTTTATGCAGGGGCTTTTCCAGCACCTTTCACTAAAGAAATCATCTAACTCTTAATTCACATTTGTGATATCTTGGTTATTAAAAAAAAAAATAATTTTGAAACAATATAAAGAGTGGTATTTGTAGCTTTCTCAAACCCAAATCTAATTTACTTCTTGAGGTGGCAAAAATTAATTGTAACCACTATTCATACATTAATTAGAAAGCAACATAGGAGACACAATAGTCATGAATATATCAAACAGAAAATGTTGCAAGTGTAATGGATTTCTAGCATTACTTCCCTGGAGAACAATTAGATAAAAATCTGTTTAGATGAATAAAAACAAGAAAGAAAACTAAAATACAGCTAGTACAAACAAATGATTCTGCAAAATTTGTTTTGCTTATTATATTAAAATTAATTAAATGTGTCTGTTCCAAACAACACAAAGCATTGACAAATAATGTCCTAACAACAACAAAAAAAATCAGTTGTTGATACCTGTTTCAGCAAAGCCACAGTAAGGTAGTCAGTCCTACAGACTTTATATTAGCTTGGAACATATAATGAGATGCCTTGAACAATAATTACAGCTTTGTGTGCCCTAAATCTTTCAGAGAAACTGCAACCATATTCACTTTGATCATGCAGTTTTTCCTCGCTTCATCTGGACTTAATTAAGAGAGATATCTCTGAGCCGTCAGCTGTACCCTGTTTTAACAAGCTTCAATCAGTAGATCTGATGGTTACTTCATTGAGATAAGATTTTTTGGTGAAGTGTGGGGAAGGAAGAGAGAAGTGACTCCTTACATTTCTAGGCTTCCTTTAACACAGCAGTGTCAGAAGTCCTTATTTTTAAGAAATCTAGAAAGTTCAGATCATGTAATGTTTCAAGAGCCTAGATGTTCAAAATTAAGGAGGAAAAGGAATGAGATCAACTGATTAAAAAAGCATAGAATAAATTTATTCAAATTTAGTGCAAACAATTGTTGAAGTGTTCACAAACTCAAGTGCAGGAGAAACTGAGGGAAAGACTATACTCTAAAAATGGGAGTCTATTTTGCACTGAAATAGTATTTGGAATCCCAGTTGCATACTTAACACCATACATCATATATTATTTGAGTTAAATGGTGCATGTACTTTCCTTCCAGATATCAATACCAAAAATGTGTAACCATAACTATTTGGACAATTATTTGCTAGGGACTGACCACTGTAGGTGCCCAAATAGCCTTGTCCCAAATGACTGGAATTAAAACAAGAAGAAGTCAGGAAAGTGAAGTAATCCCTCAAATTTTTGTGTCAGCCAATAAACATTTCAGGATTTTCCCTAAACAAATGTTCTGGTCAGACAGAAAAGCAAAGAGCATATTCACAGGGCAAGCGGGATGGGGAATGAAAGTTTCCTGAACTCAGACATACTGCTTTAGAAGAATTTGTTAAAAAGTACACTTTCTTAGTGACATTCCCTCCAGAAAGTTTTTTTTTTTAGTTTTCTTTTAGGGGGTGAAGAAGAATAGAGAGCAAAAACCAGTCCCATCTACACCAACGTTTCTGGCAAAGCAATGTCTCATTACAGTTTGATTTTGGTATCTATTGCTGCAGTCCCAGGGCTTTAGACTCTCCCCTTCCATTCTCTCTTTACTTCCAGATTTTAAAATAAGCAGACAGCAATTAGAAAATGACCTCCAATGAATTATCATTCTAGTAGTGCACAGTTCTTTACAAAAATACCTTTCAGTGATCTGGATGACTTGGTTAACAGAATTTTAAGGACTTTTGCTCATAGACTTTTTTTTTTTAGAATTTCCTAAAGTAGCAGGCTTTTCCTCCTATATAATTTTTCTTGTGTCTGTGTAGGTTACTGTCAAAAAAGTTTTTTTTCCGTGCTTTGCCAATTTATACTCTACAAATGCATTTCAGCAACCTTTTTAATACTTTTCTCCTTTCCTGTATAAAATTCTCTCTCAATCGTGTTCAGTGCTATCTTTGAAGCATGATTCCAGGTGCAGTCTTCAAGGTGCAGAATAGAATAGAGCTCCCTCATGTGGTGCCTCTACACAATCTCAGGGATTAAACAAAAAATCCAACACAAATCTATAGTCTGATGTCTGGATTTGAACACAGAACCTACAAAAGTTTGTACCATGTAATTTCAGAAAATAAACATTAGAAAAACAAGCTACTTGAAGTTCTTAATTGCCACACAGCTATGTGTTGCATATTATTAAGCCACACCATCTGTAGTATTTTCCAATTTCTTCCTTCATTCATACTATAATGGAAACCGAGGAAATTCCTGTTCACAGGAATTCCCCCTCACATCAGGGCTTTCCTTCTCAGCAAGAAATGAAGATCTGAAAGTAGAACTATTCTGTTAGTAAGAAAACTGATAATCTGTAACGCTGTTCTAATTTATAATGTTCCATAGTTCTGGTATTTTTAAATATTAACTTTTTGAAAACTGTACCTTGTCCAGATCAGTTAAAATTCAAAGGATCATCTTCTGAATGTATTTGTCATTTCTTTTACTGATTACATTATACATTAAAACATGAGACATTATTGGATATTTCAAGTTCAATCTAAGTGAGGATTCTACTCCTATAATCCTATAGTTACCACCTGGAACACACTGCATCTTTTAGTTCACTTTAAGAAAGATGAATCAAATAGGAAAAAAAGAAAGAAAAGAAAGACTATATAATAATAAAGGAAGTGCAAAGCTCTATAAAAAAAAAAAAGTGTTGTGTATTGAATGTGGCAGAAAGACATCTTGCAGCTGCTTAAATTCTTCTGTGGACATCTGAATGAAGGGTAAAAGAAAAAGGACAGAGAAGAGCCCTTTAAAGAGCAACACTAAGGTAACAAAAAAAATGAGTGTCAACTGACTCTGAAAATCCAGCTGAACTTGGTAACTTCACCACCCAGGAAGAAAAGTTCTTCAAAAAGGGTTCTAATGGACACAATTGTGTGCATAAAAATACCAAGTTTTAATCTAATTCACAGATTTAATATTTTATGAAACATTCTATTTTTCACAAAGATGCATTATTGACACTTTTCTTCCCTATTTTTGGCTCTATATGCTTCTCCTTTTGCTCTCCTTCACTCCAGGCCCAGTCATATATCTTTGTGACATCCCCCCAACTCCAAATCTGTCAGCTCTACTTTCAACTCTATGTAAAACCACTTGCAAACTTGCTTAACTTCCTCAGTATAGAGTATCTACATAAACATAAGAAAACACCTGCAGTAAACCCAGTTAGAATGCTATCTGTACAAAACAAAATAAGATACTTTTAGCAAAACTCATTAATTACTTGTCTTCTATGAAGGAGTGTGAACAGAATGCCTATATTGCATTTCCAACTGTGTTCTTCTTGGTTTTTTACCTTATAAAACTGAGAAGGTAGTATAGAATCTCCCTTACCAAAGCTATATATGAATGCACATGTCCGGCACTGTTTTTCTCAAATATAATAATGACACACTACTCCAGAGTTAGTCTCACACTGTTAGGTCCAAACCCTGACGACTCTCCCAGGGCCTTTTTGGTATTTTTCTCCCTTGTATCTGCATTTTTATTATCTGAGAATCTAACTGATAGGCTCTTTACCTTTTCTTACAAACTCTTCCTGAAACTATTATACAGAAGTGGACCTCACACCAGTCCGTGAAAAGCCTGAGTGGACCTTACTCCACTATTATATTGCTCTTTATCATCATCCTCTGTTTATGCCCTTAAGGCAGTCTGCAGTTGATCATGTCTAAAAGCAAATCAACATTTTTTACTTAACTGGTCAAGCACTAAAGCAATGATTCACTATTATCTCTCTGTTGGCTTATATCATGTTTTGGTCATAACAGAATATCTCACAATCAATTATGCAGGCCTGTGTATAACTCCTTTTTCATCAAGGAACATTCAGATATTAAAATACAGGAAAATGTAACACAAAAAACCCCAAAGGTCAGGTACAAAACAAAAGTACAGCAAAGTATTATTAAAATCTCGTATTAGAACAAAAATAAACATCTGGAATTTTGCCAGATTAGACTTGACCGATTTAAATTTTTCCACATTCTATTTCACTGAGAGACACAGACCATATCAAATCGAACAATTAACATTAAATATCTCAGCTGTATCTCTGTTATTTAGTAGTATGTAATAAAAACAGACTAACTATTCTTTTGATGCATAGTGCACCACAGCCGACAATTCAGTATACCTTATGGAAAATGTCACACTTCATGTGATGAAAAATAACGCCACACAAATCCACTCATATTTATTCCAGAAAGCTTCATTATGCCTCATTAGAGCTGAGGAAGAGAGGTAGGAAAACAAAGGAGATGGCTTTAGATTTGCAATGTTCAAGATAAACCACATACCCTACAAGAAGCCCGTGGAATTCCACACTAGCTGTTTAAATTTACAGATTTAATGTAGAAGAATGACCAACAGTTTCTTGCTCCGCTATTTCTCCCATGATTCTGAGTGTCATGTTTACTCAGTAGAAACAAAGTAGAGGGCAAAAATATGAAGGCTAAAACTGTGCTCAAATTTTCATTCCTTGGCCCTCTTCTGTCTAAGAAAGAATTTAAGGAAAATATATTTAATGTAATACTGTCTCTCAGAAGGAAGACTGGACTTTATCAAACAGGAAGATAGTAAAGGTTACTTTTTTAAAAACAGTGAACTCATCTTTAACTGGAAAGTCACTCTATCTCTACAAGAGTTGTGGCTTAGTAATCACAGATGCTCAATGCACACTAGTAAATGAATGAAAACAAAGTTTCATTTGAAAGAGCTAGTGCAAAAAATTTCCTGTATAGCAATTCTAAAATGGTAAAATGTGTTTCCTTGAAGTCCCATAAAGTTTGCAACACTATCACAACAAACTGATTTTTCCATTAATTTAGGAAGAAGTTTATTTGGGAAAACTACTAGCAACACCCCCATTTACTATATTAAATGATAAACTAAACCTGACTGATTTTCAGTCACGATCACTAAAAAAAGAAGCTCATTAAATTAGGACAGTAAAATAACTTGCCTTGTTGCAGTAATGTATCTTTATAAGTGAACTATGTCCAAAGATTCACAGCTTTCATTTGCTACATCTAACTACAGAACACAAGGGAAAAATGTGTTGTAAGTCTATTTACACACAACAGAAACAGTATATTTTAACCTTAGATTAAGTCAATGATGTCTGTTGACCTTCATGACAAAACCCCAGTCATACAAAATTAACACCAGTCTTGCAAATATTTCAAAGCAATTTAAGTGGGGGATTATTTTTGTTTTCAGGGTGAAAAAAAAAAATAAGTGAAAGGATTAGTAAATGCCACAGCCCATACTGACATTTCTCAGTGGAAATGAAATTGAATAGCAGGTTACATCACGACTGTCACTGAACAACAGGATCTCCTAAAAAAATAAAATAAATTAAAAAATATTTAAAGATACAGCTTCCGGGATTGTCTCTGTGTTGAGTACTGCTGTTCTGCTCGGGACTCAGACATCCCAAATACTTTTCTGATATTGTGCCTTTTTACTAGAATAGGTTCTGGCCATATTTCTGACCTGCTATTTTTGAAACTGTTATCTATAAAAAGGCTAGTCTGTGCAAGCAGATCATTTTATATGCTGCTGAGACAAGCTCTCTAAAGACTAAATAAACAGCCCAAGTACATTGAGCTCAACAACATCAAATAGCAGTCATCTTTTTTTTTTTTTTTATAATGTCAATTAAATAAACATAACTAAACATAGCACAAATTGCTTGTAATCTGATTTTGAACTTGGCAGGGTCAGTTCTTCAATAGGATTCAAAATGCTAAGATACTATAAGCTTGAACAATTAGCAATGCAAAAAATGGGAAAAAAAACCCGATGTTTATTCATTGATGGCCTGAATTTTCTAATTTGAAATGAAAAGCAGATTATATGTATGTACTAATTCTTCCTATCTTCTATCACAGTGCTTTCAGAATTGGGATTTTCTGCCTATGCTGATGAAATACGTCAGACCTTCAGATGTACTTCTAAGAATTATAAGCATGATCAGTTTAATCAAGTGTTTCTTGGTTGCTTTAGATACCTATTTAAATATTATGTGAGTGTTCAGAGATAGAAGGTATTTAGAAGAAACCTCTCATAAAATGATACACTGTTGGTTTCCTTTTCAAAAGTGCATTCTAGTGATTCTTTTCTTCCATTTAGGACAACACAAAATAATGCAAATTTAGGATATACACATTCAGTGGCTGTCAAACAACTGAGCTACTCACCAAAATCTCAAATCTGATACTCAAGTCACAAATTTAGATTTCTTAGAGCTAACATGAACATAGTACAGAACTTCTTGGATGCAAAATTAAATGTACATCAGCCATATTTTTTTCCCCTTTGCTCCTCATATAAATTAATGGGGCAAAATTGAATAAAAAGACTACAGAATATGTAGTAGAACACAGAAGTTCTTAGGAGCATTTTAGTATCTCATTAACAATGAATTCAGATTGCCCCAAATTTGGAGGGGGTGTGGGGTGGGGAAATGGTATTCCTAGCACTTAAACATACATTCTACTTCAAGAAGTTCCTCACAACATGATCGATTTCTATACTTGGAAATGCACTAGGATAACAGAAACCCAGAGAACTTGAACATTAGTCAGGAGAAAAAGTTGCTTACAGTAAAAATCAGACCTACACATTAATCTATACAATTACAGTTCCAAAAAAAAAAAAAAAAAAAAAAANNNAAGGCAAAAAAACCCCTTCCTAATTGTAAAGCAAAAGACAAACTACATAACAGGACCTATATTTACTGCTTAAAGCATTTCCTATCTAAAAGTACTAAGCATATACTAAGAGTGGCTTACAAGGAAGGAAAATACATCTGTAATTTTCAGAGTCAAGGTGGAAAGAAAAAGTTTGCTCATTTTTGTCATGCAGACCTTTTCCTGTCACTAGTAAGAGTAGGTCTAAACACTGTCATTCTGATACTGTGCCCCTTAGCTCAAAATCTCAATTCTCCATCTTCATCCCTCTATCCACTGGCTACCTTCTATTCTCCTCTTTCTCTATTGTCTTCCAAGCTTTCTCTAGCTGATTGCATTCTCACTTTGCTTGCTGTTATTTTACACATCTGACTAGACCAGAACAATGAAATGTGTTTAGAAGGAAACCCAGAAGAATCATAGCTTCAAAATTAATTCTATTCACATTTCTACTTCAGCAGTTGTCCTCAGCCCATATGGGCTTGTAAGAATCAGAAGTCAAACAGGAAATCAGCACAGAAGAGCCAACATACAGGATGATTTTACATTTCATCTAACATGATATTTTTGGGAAAGAAAAAGGGAAACAGAACTTTCAACTGAAGAAAATTATTTATTGATCATTGTATTTCTAATATACTGCACATGTTTGCATATTAAGAAGGCAACCGTAACGTCTCTCTATACCAGGAAGGTAAGACCACAGAAGGTCTTTTTGCTCTTTCCTTGACTGTGACCTCTTTCCTTGAGTATGTAAAAAGATATTGAAACAACACAAGACAGTTTAAACAGAAAAGCCAAAGATTCAACAGCAAATAAATCATTACTTTTCTGTGTTGCACTTTCAGCAGGCGATGCAAAGTCTTTTTCTTCTTTCACTTGCTATTTTAATGTAGAGAAAACCCAGGGGTTTTCTTGTGTAATGCTAATAGAATGTTAAATTAATCACATGTTTATTTTTCAAGAAATAATTCAGTTCATACTTAAATGCAAACCGGTACAAATTTTATATTTTCTTAAATAATCAATACCAAACAGGGGAAGTCTCATTAAATACTGAAGTGCCAGCACTACTACTAGATGCTCATTATAATTTGTTAATATTAAGCAAGATACTAAAGTTTCACCAAGTTCACAGTTATCACATGGGTGATATCAAAATAGGCCATATGATGGCCTGAGCTGATCATCTTAAGATAAATCAAGTAAATCAAAGTTCAAAAGAGCTGAGTGAAGCTTAAAAGCAGTCTATTTTTCCCCACTGGAAAAAAAAATGGATTTTAAAGTTCCATTGTTTCTAGCCTTTCCTCATTTACAAACAATATTAATAATATGAATTTAGTGTTATTCATTCCAGTTTCTCCATAGTAGCAAGGAAGAAGAAACAAAATTGATGGTTGAATAGCTTAAAGAATTTGGTTGACTAAGCATTTAATCAAGTATTATTTTTTTTCCTGAGTTAAGACTTGGAGACAACAGCTGACATTTTGATTTCAATCTAGAATAAATCAAACTTGTTTTGTTTCCTTCCACTGAATGCATGCATAAGTCTTCTCAAACAAGACTTTATTCCTCGGTGCTAGCATATCTTAAAACATGCTTTCTGCTGATTGTTCCTCAGAGTATATTTTTAACTCTAAGCAGAAGGCTTAACTTGAAAGAAATGCTCAGCACTAGGTGTAACGAAACACTCTGATTACATTTTTAAAACATAGCCACAACTTAAAAAAAAAAAAAAAAAAAAACACCAAAAAACCCCAAAACCATGCTACAACTGGAAGCTAGGTCTTTCTGTTCATGTATGAACTTAATATTTCATAACTTTCAAACTACAGCAAGTGCTTTTTTACTGCCACTTTGGAGAATGTAGATTTTCTGATTTAGGGGAGGGGGAGAAGGAAGGAGAAAAGAACACTGTGTGGAGGCAGTAAAAACTAGGTTCTTTGACAAGTCCAAGACAAAAAAATAAAGTTAAGCAAGGTAGACCTTCTTTCCCTAAACACTATTGGGGAAAGTATTTTATCTAGATAAATACCTCTTTTAGTCAAGAATTCCCCTTTCCAATGCAAGTGTTTTCCAAATGTCATTTTCTGGATATCGAGAACAAAAGCTGTATATAAATATTGCATGAAAAGGCACGTGTATAAAATTGTCTTGAGGCCTATACATGGTCTAGAATTTGAAAAAGTAATTGAACGGTTCTCTCTTCCAGTTTCCAAAGTACTGAAAAATACCACTACATTTAAAAACACATTCAAATACATTCAGGCAAAACCTGGTTAATTCAAAGGTAGGGCCATTTTGCCTTTTTGGGGTTATTTTTGAGATGCCCCTAGTTATGAGCAAATTCAGACATTAATGTATATTTTCATGCAGAAATGAAGGCAACAGTGCATTTCAAACTGTTTGAAAAACAAAAACACACTTTCCTGAAGATGTCATCTCAAAACACTTTAAGTGAATTATTTTTCCATAACAAGCTAGAAGGAAATCCCTAGTGTTAACAGATGAGAAAAGTGTTAATGCCATTAACATTCTTTTAGCACTCCCCATCAGTGTAAATGATGTCCTGCTGCTCAGTCACTCTGAGAGAAAAAAAGCCTCAAAGTATTTTCCAGATGCTGACATTCTGATTCAGACTATACTTGTTTCTTCCCTTGTGGTATGCTGTAAGAGATTCTGCAGTACAGCACTTTGTACAGGAGTATTAGCAGTTGATGTTTAGTGCACATTAAATAGTATCTAACTTTCTCAGTGCATAGAAGTCCCACACGTACTTAAAGCAGACTTTTCCCCAGATCATTTCACTGCCACTGAAGTACACCAAGGAAGGAACTAATACAACTCCTACCTTAGTTGTGAGTCAATAGTCATTATTGGATAGAACTATGAGCATATATACATATCAAGTGAGAAAATATGCCTTTCAAGAAGGCAGCTTTTTATTCCATGAAAAGGATTTTCTTTTTTTATGAATGCTGTTCCTTTCTGAAAATTAGCATTAGTTGTCAAATCATTGTAGTTCTATTTAAGAAGATAAATATACAAGGCTTTGAATTATTGTTTTTAAATCTGTAGTAATGTTAGTTCTTTCATTCATAATTCCCTTAATTTTACAATTCTTTAACAAACTTTTAGTTCTTCAAATGTATGCAATCAGCTAGAAAAACTAAGTGGCACCATTTATTGCTCTGTTAGGCAGAAGATTTTGACAAGATTAGGCATGTTTACATCTCTTACCAAGGTAAGTGATACAGCTGAAAACCAGAAAAGCTACCAAAAAAAGTCTTCACTTCGGGCAAAACTAGTACATCTAAGATGCATTACATAAACAAATTAATGTAAAATTGTTTTTATATAATCCTCCAAAGGCACCACAGCAAGCAGTCAGTCTCTCCAGGTGGGTAGCAAAAGGAATGAACCCAGTAGCCAGTGACCTACCTGCCATTCAGCTCCACTGCTCTCCCTTCCCCTCACAACGAAGTGCCTGCCTCACTTCTAGAGGACTAAATCTTTGTAACTGTGGGAAGGGGGGAGAAACGCTATTTATATCTTATTTAACTTATTAATTAACCTTGACTTGGATCTACAGATAACTCTGTACAACTTTCCATTACTACCTCTGAAATAACTTTTCATTCTTGTCTTTAAATTCAGTAACACTTAAAGTTAAACCCCATTAATCTGAATATCTTCCTCAGACCCTAACCAGACACTCATGCTTTAACATGACTAAAAAGAAAACAGTAAGTATAAAATTCAGTTTTCCGCTAAAAAAAAAAAAAAAAATATCTTCCATTAGACACAATAGAACAAGGAGTGAAAGCCAGATTTGTCATAGTCGTAATTACTTTTCTAAACTGTTGAACTGGAATCCCCAGTGCTGCATGAAGCTGGGCTAATTGTAAAAGAAACCCATCACATTTAATGTTAAAGTATTTACAATTTGCCCTTCAAGTAAAGTATAATTTTTAGCCATGGATCAGATAATGAAAAAATTTGTCTCAAGAATCACACATAAATTACTTAATATAGCATGAAATCCATGGAAAGAACATTGTAATCTCCCTCAGTTTTGGTTTGGTTTGTTGTTATGGGTTTTACTTACCCATACTATATTGTACTTTCTGCTAGAGCATAGCCGTAATCCTCAATTTGAAATCAACTCTTTCTGGTGGCCAACCATACAGGTCAACTTCCTGATCCCAACGACTTCTGAGACTGCTATGAGCATTCCTTAAAACTTAGGGAATTAAATACTTGAAGAAAAGCCAAACATAAAGCACCCTAGAACTCTCTACTGAAAGATGATTTATGTTCAGACATCTCAAATTTCTGAAACACTCAAAGCAGTCAGAGAGATGTTCAGCCTGAAATTCTTTAACTTTCTAACTTCAGTATGTGCTATCAACAACAATTCTTCAGTGAGCTGACAAAATCAAAGAAATACATAGTGTAGACTAAGATATCATCTTCCTGCCCCCCCTCCCCGACACCGCACTTATTCTTCAGTCTGAAAAAACAATACAAGAGCACAGAAAATCCAAAAACATTCAATGATAAGCAGAAACAAATTTGATCACTTGACATAACTGGAGATGACTTTCTAAAAAATAAAAACACCACTTATCAGGTCATCTATTAATTATGAAAACATAAATCCTTAGGCAGAATCAGTTCATTACTAACAGTCTTATCTATTTTGTCAAGCCATCCAATTCCCTAGTAGGGTAAAAGCTGCCAGGCATCTACAGTCCACGGTGCCTGTTTTAATTACCAGGAACTGGTAATCTGGCTGTGACATTAATGTACATGTGCAGAAGCAAGGCTGCTCAGGAGACTTTCAACAATTAATTATCAAAAATTTCATAGGATCCTCCTATTTTTGTTATTTAAAAAAAAAAAAAAGTATTAGTGCATTAAAAAAAAACAGCGAACAAAACTCTCACGTTGCCAGATGATCCTCCTTCTTTAAGAAATTCAGGTGATAAACTGCAGAAAAAGGTAAACATTACTTGGCTCTTTTTCTAACCAAATTGCTTGAGTGATGCAAGTCAGTAAATACATAGGTAGCAAACCAACAAATGGCAAAACACTTACTCAGCATTTGAAAACTATGTACAGAACCTGTAAAACAGAGCTGTCAAGTTTCACAAGAAAATATGGCTGCAAAAGATGCATTTCAATACAACGGTTTCATTTATGAACAAAAGTGGGGCTTCTTGACAGAATTCAGCCTATGGACATGATGACAAGGCAAATGAAAATTACAAGGCAATATTATAAGATATTCTTATATGAATATATCACAGGAAAATAATATGCACTTTTTAAATAGCAGAACTGATATATGTGATTACTAGCAAGTCTCCTAACCTTGCAAATAAGAGATGGAAGAGAATATTTAAGTGACAAGAAAAAACTTTCTTCTTAGTCACAAGTTATCTCACTTAAGCTACTCATATGCAGCCTTGACAGAAACTTAAAATAAATCCATACAGAGAAGATATTAAATATTTTCCTGCAAATTTGTCACTGAATCCATTCAGACGGTTAATCCTGCTAAAACTTGCTTTCCAAATACACAGTAGTTAGAATCTCTTTGTTACATCCACCTACTACATGTGACGAGCAGCTACAAGTGGCTCTAGACATCAATCCTCTGTTGTTGGTTTTGTGGGGTTTTTTTCCTTTGAAAAACCCACAAAATCATGACTTCTGTCTGTTCACAGTAAGAAAGATTAGATGTCACATGAACTATCTGATCTTCTATAAATGCACAATGTGCCTTGGACTTACAGATCATAGCACTGTGGCTATGTACCATGTCCCAAATACTTCTATATAGACAGAAATGGGTTTTGTGCAAAATAAAAGCTGTACATTGCTTTTAGGAAGAAAATTACTTCTGCTTAGTCTCACAGTTTTGTGAGCATGCTGTATCTACAGTACACTTTACTTGGTACTTCACATTTTTGAGCCAAAGTAAAGCTGTATATTTAAAAATTTTGGAGGGAAACGGGCTAGACAAACATAATTTGGTATTCTCCTACAGATTTTACTTGCTAGTGCTAAAAGAACCTACAGTTCCTACTTCCTACAAAAATAAAAGAGCAAATCAGTCTTGAGTACAAAACACAAATACTTCTTCTCTAAAATTGTTTGTAATAAATGAATAAATAAAACTATTAGCTAAATTCTTACTCTCTTTTTCAAAAAACAATACATCTGAAGATAAAATAATTAATACTCCACTGCTAATAGTTCTCTAAATTGAAATGATTCAACAATTATCATTAAATACCATTCTTAAGACAAAAAAAAAGCATACTACTACTTTTATCTGCACCTACTATAACTGCTTACTTCAAGAAAGCTATCTGGATTCCTACCTTGAAAGCCTGATTATAAATGCTTGAAGCTATACTCAGTTACAGGCCATCTTACTTTCAGCATGTTCTGTTCTGTTTCACTCTGCACTAGAATAAAAACATGGAAGAAGAGACTTAAAACTTCTTTTCAAGTGTTGTATATACTTCACCAGATGACCAGAACACTCAGATCACCAACGAAGACATGCAAAAAGGATATGCTCATCTTTTCTACAAACTTATCATGTTCGTCTTGTGTTTTGGGGAAATTCTTTATGTCATTTTCTAGGCGCTGGATCTGTTGGTTCATTGAATCAAGGTTGCTCTTCAGAGTCTGGGCTGAAACTAAGAAAAAAAAAAAGAGAGTAAAAACTTCAAAATTCCAGAAAGACTATCAGAAGGGGAAAAAACAGCATCAGTGTGAATAATCTTGAGTAGAATAATTCCATTACACACACATTTTTCTGAATTACTCCTTATAAAATCCTACTCTTCAAAAAAATCAAGTTAAAATATCTAATGTAATATACCAAATCATTATACTTAATGTTGAAATGTCACCATTTAATTCTACTATCATTTCAAATTATTCGATTTAAATTTAAATTTATTGGTAAAAATTCTAATATTTCATTCTTTTAAATCTAATTTGAAGATTAAAAAGCAACTAATGGTCAAAGATATTCTACCTTATTAATGCATGTACTTGGTTAAATGATCTTATTAATTCATGTACTCAGTTATAGAAATTATTTAAGGAATAGGCACGGAGAAGAGATCAAATATATTTCTTTTATTGAAACTAAACCGATTTCTAGAAACCAACTTCTGTGAAAGCCTTTGTTAACATCAAAGATCAATTTGAATAATAAAAGCTACTGATAATTAAAAAGTAGTAAAGGACTTGCATTACAGCAATCAAAATGGGAAAAAAAAAAAAAGGCATCTCTTAAAAAAATTCTGTCATATGCTATTCTAATGTAAACCACTATTTCTATCATTTGTATTAAACAACCATTAGCTGAAACCACGACACACTCTGAAAGAAATCTCCATTGGGATCCTTGACACCACAATTCAGAAGATGAAGCAATACCACCCCACACAGAAATTCCAGAACTAGACAAACAGTGAGATAGTGTCTGTAAAGAAGTCCCTGGTCAAACTGAAATATTAAAACAAACTGAACCCGTTATACTGAGTTTTACGACATAATCCATAAAGTCCACTTCTTGTTCTCAATTTAATCATAAGAAGTAGCTTGACAAGCACTTCCTCTCAATTTAAAGATGCATTTTAGGACCAAATTAAACCTTCTATCCTTTGTCTCCTTTTACATAGTTTACAAATGTGTGCTCTCAGGAACAAGCAGACAATCCCAAAAAGCACTCAAACACTTGCACCATTTCTAGCCTAAATCAAATACAGAATATTTCAAGAATACTCCATTTCAGAGGCAATTTATAAACTTCAAACACAAACTACTAAATCTTTAATGACAGCGGATATAATCCCAGTCAGTTCTTGAAAAAGACAGTACCACAAACAACTTTTGATATAGGAAATCAGAGGTGAGAGCAGCCAGCACACTACCTACTCTTCAGTAACCGGCCAAATCAATGCTCTTTATTAACTGCAGACAGCAGCTATACAAAGCAAACATTGTAGATTTGCATCCCAGCTAACCTAAGGTTTCTTTGAATAGCCAAGTGCACATTGAATTTCTTTTTAAAGGTGTTTCAGCTTTTTATTACTTTTTGATGGTACGTTATTTGTCCAAAAAGCTGCATAGAGTTGTTTGGGTATTTTTCCCCCCAAAAAATGGTTTCTTTTCCTATTTCCTTGTAATGTTAAAAGCTGTGCTGTAACTACATGAAATTAAACAGTAACAAGAATTTGATTTAAGATGGCTTGAAAAACAGTGTATGGGAAATAAAAATCCTGCCAATAGGAAAGCTGTTCTCAGAACTAAATTAATTCTACATTCTTTGTAAGCATCGATTGATATCAGCCATAACACCAATGATTCAACTTTTTACAAGGACATTCAAACACATAAGGCTGTCTTTATCACAGACATAATACTAATTTTACTTTCAATTTTATACAGGACACCAATGGAACTACTAATCATATAGTGTTCAAATTATAGTGAAATACCTTTTTAAACTTAACTGAATTGGGGGAAAAAATAAAGAAGTCTATACAGTCCACAACGTCCTTGAAGCTATTATCTTAACATTCCAGAGTTAACCTTGAACTCAACCACTACAGCAGTCTGAAAGCTACGCAGGTTATGGCTGCATATTGTCAGAAAAGGAGCATATACCTTAGCTTTAGCTGAAGAACTTGAATTACTGTAATATTTTTATAGGCTACTATGTAGTTGGATAGGGAGACAAACACCACTGGAGTAAAATCCTAGAACTGAAAAATAAATTATAAAGACGCAAATGGTGATTCTGATGGTAAAAAGAATAGCAGCTGGTAAGTAAATAAGCAACGTAACAGATAAAGTTTAATTGTTTTCAGCAATTTGAACATGTTTAAATGCAGGATGGCTTAGCAAGAGTAAGAGTTTATTTTTGTCTGAAATGTACAAAGAAATTCAGCAATGACAAATAAGAAGCCTTAGCCTCTGTGATTAAAAAGGAAGCGTTTTCAGTAACTTTGTTTTATAAAACTGAGATCAGAAAACAGTTTAGATTAGGTGTATACTGACTTTGAAAGCATAAGGGAACTCTATCCAAGCAAGGGAACTGCACCTAAAAGCTCTACTTCTGATAACTGAATTCTACATGACCTGGAGAGGTGAGCCCAGATGAACCTCATGAGGTTCAACAAGAGTGAGTACAGGGTTCTGCACCTGGGCCAGAACAATACTATCAATACAGACTAGGGGTGAGGTATTAGAAAGCAGCACTGAGGAAAGGGACTGCTGATGGACGAGTGTCTAGACCTGAACAGGCAATGTGCACTTGCAGCCCAAAAGGCCAATCACATCCTGGGCTGCATCAAAAGATGCACTGCCAGCAGATCCAGAGAGGTTATTCTGTCGCTTTACTTCTGGCTCTAGTGAGACCCCAACTTGGAGTACTGTGTGCAGGGCTAGAGCCCTCAATATAGAAAGGATATGCACCTGATGGAGTGGGTCCAGAGGAGGGCCACAAAAATAATCAGGGGGGTAGAGCACCTCTGCTACGAGGACAGGCTGAGGGAGCTGGGGTTGTTCAGCCTGGAGAAGAGGAGGCTCTGAGGAGACGTAATCACAGCCTTCTAGTACTGTAAGAGGGCCTACAGGAAGGCTGGGGAGGGTCTGTTTACAAAGGCCTGCAGCAATAGGACGAGCAGCAATGGCTTTATGTTGGAGAAGCGCAGATTTAGATTGGATATTAGAAACAAATTCTTTACTATGATGGTGGCGGAATACTGGAACAGCTTGCCCAGGGAAATGGTTGAGGCCCCTTCCCTGGAGATAAAGGTGAGGCTCAGTGAGGCCCGGGAAACCTGGTCTAGTTGGGGGTGTCCCTGCGACTGCAGGGAGGTCAGACTAGATGACCTTTGGAGGTCCCTTCCAGTCTGGATGATTCAATGATTCTATATATGCACTGAATTATCAAAAAGTATTGTATAATGTTCGTTTTTGCATGTTCATTCTGGTTAGCCCAAGCAAATGTTCATGTTACTTCTAAAACAATTTATGAAGCTTAAAAAGACTACATAATCAAAAACATATATATGTCTATAAAAAAAATACCTGCATCTCCTCCCATAAAACTGTTTTATGAGAAATTTACTACTTCACTAATGTGAAGAGGAGGCATCATGAATACCTTTTACTCTTTCAGGGAAAATAATGTGAATTTCTTTACAAGGTTTTAATTTATGGAAGCATAAAGTCTACTTGCAGCAAAATGCCTTTTCTTTGAAGCCATTCCATAAATGCATGTGCTAAAAAAAGTCTCTGTTACTATATTCAGTGCTGGTGATTACAAGACAAGGACTTGTTTGCCTTCAATTTGCTCATCGTTCCACATGAAAATTAGGTATCCTAACGGAACTAGCCTAAAAATCTACCCGAAAGGCAGTTGATCTTCAGTGGTACACAAGCACTGTTTAAGAACCATTACTGGGAAAGCCTCTCTGCAGCAGCAATCACAATACTATTTCATTTATGTTGCAGCAGGAGAAAGCAACCAGCTTAATCCAGTACACAAACATGCCATTTCAAGATAGGAACAAGGAGGCAAACACTCAAACACAGGAAAAAAGAGAAAAAAAGCATCATCAACAACAAGCAGAAACAACCTTCCATAACTCCCATACGCTCTAGAAAGAGACATCCCAAAAAAAAAAGGAAGCAGCATAGAAGAACTCTGGACATTTCCTTGTATTAGCAGCAAAGATACAATATTTACCATGCTTCAGAAGCAAAACACATCAAGAGCAATAAACAATCAATGCCACCACTCTCACAGCTTTCCAGGAATATTAAAATCCCCATCCCCAGTGAAAAGGCCAGCATTTAATAAGTAGGAAAGTTTGAGAAATCAAAAGTTCAATTTGCTGATACAGAAAATAGTGAAAGCAGAAGGCAGAAGCACATTTAGAAAACGACTATTTAGATTTATGTACAACAGGTTCATAAACAGATATCAAAAGGAATTGGCTTGGATATAACACTTAATACAGCCCTGAGAACACGTGTGTCTGGTGGGGGAAACAGACTGGAGGACGGGCAGTGTCCTCCCTAAATGTCACTGGGCAGAGCTTCATGTTGTGTGGACCACTAGGCCCTCAGTGCCCATCCTTATGCTTTAAGTCAAAAACCAGACAAACTCCAAAAACCTATGTACAGACTCATCTTCAAGGCCAAGAGAGGAAAAAGGTCAGCAAGATTTATCGATCTGTACCAAACTGCATGAGACTGGCCCTTATTCAGCACTAAAAAAAGACTCACTTGTGGAGAGCATCTGCAACTCTAAGACAGAAAGAAATACAGCAGCTTTAACATGTGTACCTCAAACCACTGAAATAAAAAGGATTGATGAGATAGAGGAAGAATCCAATACCAGAAATTAAACATGTGTATCTCAACCAACTAAAGCATTATCACACAAATTTACTAACATATAGGATTAATATAAGAAAGGTTGATATGAAGTTATGCGTACTGATATATTATCAGATTCTTTTAATGTCAGTGGAAGACTAGTAAAAGCACTGAGATTTATCAATATTCTTTCTGCACAAATACTGAATGAAGGCCAGTTAATCATGCATCATTCAATCTACAAGTGATTACAAGATCACTTTGTATATTACTATTTATTTGTAATACAAATCCACAGCCATTGAGGCAAAAGCACAATCTCATTTTTACATAAAAGGTTAGGTTTTTCTTTACTATTTTCCCTATATTAATTCCTCCTCTGAAAAAAAACAAACCAAAACCCAGCCAAAAAACACAAACAACCATCCACTGATTTTGGAGAAAGCAGTGGCAGAAACTGCACGCTATGGAAGGCTTAGTGAATGTCTGGTAGACCACTTTAGTCCTAGAAAATGCTTCAAACAGTTAATCCCACGTTAATGTCAAATGCTAGCTAGTCACCACAGTCAAGCTAAGCATTTTATATTTACAGTAACAGCACCAAAGGACAGACTAATCCTTTCCAAAATAAGATTTTATCAGACAGAGTCCTCCACTATAACAAGGGGTGAAATGATACATTTGTATTAGGTGCAGTGTCTCTTGCATAATAAAAGCAAAGGGTCTCTAATCACAATGCAAAACAGGGATGGTCATGTCCTCATTTAGTGAAAATTCAAAAGCGAGAGCCAACAACGTAAATTACTTCAGTAAGCAAGGACAAGTCTATATGAAGCGAATGAACAGTGGATTTGCAGGTCTAGACAGTATTTGTGCCATAACTACATTCTGAGCATACTAATGATTATTTCTTATTGCCTGAGTGCAGACAGAAGTAGTCTCCATAAAAATTTGAAAAAGAGTTTGAGGGGAAATGGGGGAGCAAGTTCATAATTTGCAGGAATTACAATCATTGATCACTCAATTCGTACCACTAAGTAAGTTTATATTTATTAAGAGAATAAATGCTCTGGTGGAGTTAGGTAAACAGTACAGCTACAACCTGCTTGAGGATCCTGAGTACCACAGTGTATTTGCTTGTATCTCAGCTTTTTTTTTTTTTTTTTTTTTACTTCAACAGTAAAAATAACTCTGTATTGAAATATTTTTCCTGGGATGGACACTGAACTTAATAACTGGAAGTTCTGGAAAAGAAACTCAATGAACAATCAAGACAGGTGAAGTCCAGACAAACTCTCAAGATTAGATCCAACCAAGCCTACTAATGTTAGCAAGCAAACACTGCTCTTTCCATCTAAAAACCGTATGTTTTTTACAGAACTTAGGCAGAAGTAAAAAAAGTATTTAAAAGCACACTCTTAGGCAAACAGCATCTAAATTTCAAAGCAGAACCTCAACTATAGCAAAAGAAATTATTATTAATTTCATAAGCTCAAAAGAAAAGTTAGAAATTCTTAAGACTGGAGGTTTAAACACCTGGAGACCAAAGCAAAAAAAAACTAGAGAATATAACCAACTAAGGCACATCACCACACTCTTTTTCCCAGAAAGGATTCATTTTCTGACTGCTTAACAGTCAATATATCATGCATAACAAACTTTTTTCCCTGTAAACCTTCTATGGATGATTCTCCCTGAATCTTTTAGAGTTCAGGAAAAACAGCAACTCTGCCCAAATGGTAATATTTTTCTTATATATTATGAAAACATACTGTAAATGAAAACATGTAGTTTGAAATAGCTTTAAAATAGATTTATAACACATATATTTCGCACAGATGTACATTTGCAATGACACAGCTATGCTTTATCAGTTTAGACTTCTACAGCAAAATCATTATCTCAGTTAACCAAAGATAAGGCAATTGTACATCAATTCTGCTGTTCTGTCCATTTGTAAGCAGAGATGAACTGCAGTTTTAAGATAAAGGCACCATATAACAAGTCCAGCTCCAAGTAGCAGTTGGTTTTAGACTGAACCTCTCATTAAACTCCAAGACACTAATTAGCTTGCAGCTTGAGATGATGTTTAATGAGGCTTGTATGTGCAAAGCTCTAGATTGCAATATTGTCTAAAGAGAGGTGCTCCTCTAGAGCAAAAAAAGGGTCCCCATCTCAACTGTGCTGAAGACCTAATATCATCAAAATAGAAATGTATATGACATGTCTTATCACAGAAAGAAAACAGATATAGCTAATACAATTTAGGAAAATTATGATTTTAAACACATCTGGAAAAACCTATACCACAAACTAAGAAGTTAAATACCACAAATTTGGGGTACAAACCATGAACAGATTTTCAGCTTCTCAGAATAACAACCATCCAAAGTGAGGAAATTTAATTTAAATATTACACACACTGAAGTGCAAGTGCCTTGACGAGATTAACAAAAAAACCAAAACCCAAAATTGCCTAAAATCAGAAATGTCATGAGCAACATGTCTTCCTTCTCTCCTCTGGACCTGAGGAAATGACAAACATTGCTCAATCCCTGAGACACACAACAAACAGAAAATTCTGTGGGCAGCTTACATTTAATATTAATGTACATACGAACTGTACTCTATGGTAGTGAATGAATCTACTTGTCTCAGTTCCAGCAATTATGTGCCTTTGTACATGTTAAGAATAAAAGAGTAATTCTGATGCAAATAAAAAAACTTAAGACATTAAGAAACAATTATAAATGGACAAAGAGTGCATTAGGAGCCCAAAATGCACTACTACTATCACTGTCAACATAAGCTGGTGAAAATCCTTTCCAAAGCACCGGACAATACAAAGTCATTGATTATCACTGGAACATGAAATTGTTTACTTTCTTTGGACAGGCCATATTATGTAACTGACTCAATTTTTTTTACTTCTTAGGGAGAAATTAACTAGCAGCAAAAGACCAATCTCAAAAAGAAAAAAAAAAATCTGAACCCATAAGATTCCATCTGCTTGAACCCTGACAAGTGTTTTGTGACCTGCATAAATTCCCTGTGTGCCAACTTCCTCCTTTCTCTGAACTCCCTTGTCAACACCAGCCTTTTCACCAAACTTTTCCAGTTTACCTCACTATGAGCTAATCGTAAGCAGAATATAAACTTTTTCAGTTGAATGTGAATTGACTTTTCATATTACAAATAAAAATCTTCCAAAAAACAGATGCCCCAATTTCAGAAACGTAACCAGAAGTATTAGGGGTATCAGTGAGAACAGCACTGTGTTCAGTAGCATCCTCCATACAGCTATATGGATATCTCCTCCAGAGCACCCCAGAAACTCGCCTTACTTTGACGTTAATTTGATTACAAATGTATTTCAAGATGTCAACAGTTGAGTTAATTTTGAAAACAGACCTTATAGTCACAAAATCAGTATCTATTAAATATGCATACTGAAACAAAACATCCTGGGAAAGGTATAAAGCAAATTGCAAGCAAGGTAAAGTAAAGAAGCAATTTGACTTTCACATTCTATTCTACAAGATTTGGAAGCATTAACTGAACATGCTAAATTCTGCTGTGTTTATTTCAAAAGCCATTATATCACACTGTCACTACTTCTCCATAGTCCAGCTTTGTTTGGTTTGTATATGGAACTGATAGATACATGCTCTAATTCACTGTGAAGCAGCGCACTATTCAGTGGTGTACATGTCCAAAAAATGGCAGACAGTAAGAAAGACACAGAAAAGAAGGAGCAAAGCTTCTGTAATACAACCTATCGGTTGTTACTAAACACTCACTGGAGACGGTGTTGAACAACTTCACCCTACTTCTCCCTTCAGGCTCTTGACTTGTAACAGGAGTTTGGTCTTTGCCCACACCTGAGGTGCAAGCCATGCTTCCAGAGGTCTAACAACCTTTCTTGCATCAATGAAAGCACAAATTCAAGAACAGATAAAGAAAGTGCTGGGTTTTTTCCACTTTCACTCGCCCTAGTACCTTATATTAAGGAATTCTGAATGGATTATATAATTTGAAAGTAATTTAAAGCAGTCTTCAAATCTGAATTTGTTTAACTACAGCCAGAAATTCTTAAATGGTTTAATTTCTGTAACAAGAAACAGCCCAGGAGAGTAATTTAGGCTATTTTTTAATTTTACCTCTGATATTTACACTCCAGGGAGAGAAGGGGATCCTGAAGAAGCATGCTTTACAAAATAACTTTGTTTAAAGTAGAATCCAATTTGTAGCTTCAGAACACAGAACTACTATGATTTTGCATACCATTTATTACACATTAGAAGACAGCAACTAAATAAATCCTCAGAATCTTCACAGACTGGAAAAGTTTAGTAAACAGTTTTGCGGAGTGAAAGCCAATCCAGAATCCTACCAACTCTCCAATAGCATGAAAGCTACTTGTGAAGTTCCTCTTTCCTGTCTACCTCACTGATGCTGTCAATGAAGGAGAACATGCCTGTCAATAAACTTTTAATGAGATCATGTGGTGATGCTATATGTATACACAGGAGTGATACTAGAGAAAAAAAAATCTTCTAGTATTTGAGATACCCAACTCTGTATTTAATACATTCAGAAAAACACATTGGGAGGGTTTACGACATTTCAATATTGCGATTTATATGAACAAAAAGAATGACAGAAGTCACTATACAGTGCAAGATTGACCTTTGATTATGATGCAAAACGCCAACTTCAGATTCTATTATGGAGAGAAAAGTCACAGATGCAGGCATTAAATTTCTGATGCCAGAAGGCATTGTCTATTTTGTATCCACTAATGTGCCAGATTGGGCAAAATCTGTTTCAGCAATTTAAAATGTGCTAGGTGGAAAATATTGCAGATCTCTTTGTAAAAACACAGTTTCTTCTACTGCAATGAACTATAAAACTTTGTTTGACAGAAAAATGACTACTACTTACAAGTTTGTTTTAAATTGCTATACTTTAAAGCAACAATGGCACAGAATGCTTTAAAATGTTTCCCCCACTCTGAAATTACAGCATTAAATCACAGTGAATTACCTGTATGGAATTTAAAAATTAATATTTTCTTACAGTACTTACAATAATATATTAAGTATATACATATTTGCATTCCACAGTGCTTCTGATTGTTAATGTCCTTTCTAGAAAGATGCCTCAACCATCAGAACCATATGCTTGCAAATTAAAGAAATAAATTTCTTGTCTCAACATGAGTGAGAAATCTGTGCTCCTGTTACCGGTACTTTTAGTCTACTACAGAGACATAATTCACCTCCCCAAGGCATCTTTCACTTAGTTTTACTCAAAATGCTCTTTTTAATTTAACAGTACTTTAAAAGAATTATTAGGTGGCTTACCTTTATATCAGGCACAGAATTTTGTATCTTAAGAACTGGAAAAAAACCCCTCAACTCTGAAAGAGCCTGTATCATCTATATTATATTAAAAGTTAAACTCAGCCCTTTGCTTGGTGCTTAGCTGTTTTTGGAGTGTTCCAGAACTGCTCAGCCTACCCCAAAATCCATACTCCTTCTATACATATAAGAGGTCCAACATGTCAGGAGAACATAAAGAATGACCAATGACCAACTACAGGTAACGGAATTCTATATCCAACTGTTTTGAAGGGAACACCAGTGGGATGACACAAGCTCACACAACTCTACATGACTCTTCACAACCCAGTAACTCCCAGTCTTGGCAGATGAGGCAAGCAGGTGACACAAGTCTGTCAATAACTGCTAAACTTAGGAGGAGCCGGACGCTATGTGCAACTGTTAAAGCTATGGTTATGTTTTATTTTAAACACAGACACAATGTTTAAACCATGAACTGTGATTTATACCCATTGCTCTTTCGAAATCTGAAATTAAGTTGTTATTATAAAGCACAAAGTTTACGTTCCTCCTCTTAATTTTGTGGGTTACCTATTTCTTGTTTATAATTTCTGGGAGGCTTGACACTCAGAAGAGTTTCTAGTTAAAAAATAGGTCTTCCAAAGGAATTCCAAATTATACTTTTTATAACATGACTTTGTCTAGAAATCCCAAACTTGTTACCCGATTTAGGAAGGTACTTTGTGTTTTGAAGTTTTGATGGAACCCATAGAAAGGGATAGGAATATTTAATATTATAATATTTGATAAAAATCAAAGGTTATAAGACAGGAAGATCAAACACCATGAAAAGTAGAACTGGAACAACAACTGAATATCACTTCCATCAAAAAAAATCCTGTTTGTCACAATCTTGTGACTATTTTTTATTGGTTTTCCTTTCACAGTCTCCTTCAAGTAGGAAGGAAGGATTTTCCAATAATCTCTTGATAGTTAATCAGTTTGACCTTTGCTTATAGTTTCCAGAATAAAACCGTTCCTAATTTATTTTTACTTTTCATAAACCTCTGGGTTGATCTTCCATCTTTAAAAAGATAGGAGTTTTTTTATACATAATAACAGATTATTGAAGGTTTTAGTACACGTGTGGGCAGTTCATCTAATCCCATTGACCTTTTCATATTAAAATACAGTTTTATTTTTTATCTACTTTTGTTTAAAAATGAAACAAAACATTCGTTGTTCAGATGCTGGTTCTTTATTCTTATATGAAAATTAAAGCAAAACAAGATTTTAATTTTGTTTATGTGAAATTAAGAAAATGCATCCAAAATTTAAAAGACGTTGAATGTGAAAAGTCTTGGTTTTGTAATTGTATGTATAGTTCAAACTACGAGGCTGCATTCTGCCTAAAAATTACATAGCATATATTTCAAGTAATCTGTCACCTGTTGAGCTCATATTTCCTTATTTAAAATTTATAGAGAGATAATATTTGCTGGTGGATTTCCTTCTATTTTATGTATAACTAACTGATGCCTATGTCTTCGTATGTGTACCCAATTTACTCAAAAAGAAGCCTCCTACAGAAAAACGAAACCTAATTGTCCATCCCTGAAATCCCTGGTTTATAAAACACCAAACAGTAAATATGAAGCAAAAATCTTCTCTTCCACACAAAGCATGTTAACTTCCTACATACAAAAAATGACCACAACTGACAGAGCAGATGAACATTACAATTAAACACAACCCAGGAAGTACCATGGGGAACAGTGGAAGCAAGTTGCACAAATCACATTTATTCTGCCAAAAATCTGCTTTGTTAAAGAAGGCAAAGAAGGGCTAAAAGGGAAGTTTCGGTCATTAACAATGAACAGCAATTTATGCTTCTGATAAGAAGTCAGTGCTGTTCACTGGAATCATAATGAGCTTTTATCTTACAGAATTAACCAAATTTAACTGCAATAAACCCATGAGGATTATTAGTGACTTTGCTCCTATTAATATGATTTTTCTCTTTTGGATCCTATAGCTTAACTAAACTCCACTAACTCTTGGTTTTATTCCTCAACTTACGTAACATCAGAGCCTTTGAATCAGACTAAATCTCTCAAAGCTTCAAGGTGAAGTGTTAGCCACCACAGATAAAATAAAGATCATCAAATGTGCCTGGTAAACCTAAGGCTGATGCAGGAAAAAAAAGACTAAACTTTAAAAAAAACACCTCAAGAATTACCAAGTGGTAGAAAGCATTTTTGGAATTTAGCTAAGGTGACAAACTGCCACTTGCATCAATAAAGTTAATCACTGTGTTACTGTACCATAGGTCCTTGTAATCACACTTGCCAGGTGAGTGACACTGGATAAAAAATAAAACTAATTAAAAAAAGAAAGACAACAAAACCAAACCACCAACATATGAATAATTCTTAAAAAAAAAAAAAAAAAAAAAAAGAAAAAAAGTTCTCTGACTCTCTATCAACGTCCAAGAATCCAAGAAGAAACAACATTGATAGCAAACAGCAAAACGAATAGCATTGTAAAAATTTTTTCTGTAATACCCATAGCAGTTGCCAAATAAAAGCAGACGGGTATATGGGCTATATGCTGGTAAGCATGTGCCTTTATTTATATATGTATCTGTATATATATATGGTACATTGAAGATGGTAACAAAGAAGTTTTCTCTTCCATCTGTCCTACCATAAACCACAATACCATTCTCAACCCTATATAGACAGATCAGTTCCATTTTGTCTAGAGGCAATTCATGCTAATTATTAAACTTTATATTTCATATGTTTTTTAAAGATCTGAGACTGTATATCTATTATTTTCTATTCAGATGTTATGTCAAGTGTTAAAAAGGAGAAACATACTGTGTGTGTACACACTTGTTCACTCCCAAGCAACAAGATTTCAAAGGCTTAATGATAAACTAAACATCGTTATTACTCAGCTCACACACTTCCAATATATGATTGTGTAAGTACTTTACTGAAATATGCTGTATTATTTCTACAACCTACTTCAGAAAAAAAGAGAAGTTTATTAATATTTTTCCCCTCCTCACTTTTCCTCTGGTAAATAAATGCCAGAAAAGCAAAAGCTATGTGGATTATCAATGTTTACAGATTACATAATCCTACAATCTAAAATGAAATGTTGGAATACTTAGTGTCAAGGCAAAGAGCTATTAACTGTAGATGTTTTATCTATTTGCTTACCTTTACTTGCACTCTCAACATGCTGCAATTCATCTGGAAATTTTAAGATGTCCCGGTAATTCTCCTCACAGATTTCTGCCAGAAAATGCAGTAAGGTTGTTTTCTGATCTGATGATTTAGTATCTCGAATCTAAGAAGCGAACACAGGAGAAAACAGGGAAAAAAACCAACTTTTTTTTACTAAAAGTGTTTCAATAAAGTGGATATTGAAGATGTAAACTCACTAGCCAAAAGCTACCTAATCAATTGAAGGCCTGAAAATTACACAAATTATTTGAAAACTGAAATTTCCCCCATTCTTTATAATTTAGGTTTACATAGGTAATTTATCCCTATCATTTATTTTTTAATAAGAATAAGAATAAAACTGAAGACAGTCCATAAAGTTTTCCGATTTGAATAAAAACAAATTCAGAATACTTGCTGTGATTTAAAAAAATAGCTGTGACCAGAGACTGAACAGAACAGAATTTAGTTCATTCCTTCAATTCCACTCACTGCCAGATTTCTAAAGGAATCCCTCTGAAATGCTGCATAGCTGGCCAGCGCACAAAAAGTCTAAATTTAGTCTTTTTACCAGTCAAGTTAAAGAAACTCCTTGCCATAAATCCACAATTTTTATTGAAGCAAAACATCAAACATGCTGCTTTATCCTAAATACGTTCCAAGACATTCTACAAAGACACATGAAATAAATGCACCCCATCTTACTGGAATACAAAATGACAATAGAAAAGCAAAGGTAATCCTAACTGCCAGTAAAAAAAATTTAATACACCCCGTTTTATTTACAAAAAACTGTATGAAAATTGTGCACAGTGTGAAGAAATAGGTAACTGCATGTTTTCATTTTCCCTTCAAGTGCAGAGGCAATTTTTTGTGGTTTGAAAAACTAGTCTTCTTGTAGGTGATAAGACACTCTCTTCTCCATTAACCTAGGTGTATTATCTGCTAGAATCTTTTTATTATTTTTTAAAAAGAATTCTAAAATAAATGTTAAAAAAACAGTGCTAGTGGGAAATTTCCAAGTAAGCAGATGCTTGTGGCTAAATCCCACATACATATGTATATGCAAAAGAGTATCATGAACTTAAGAAAATTAAGTCCAAATTTAGTTTCTCTGTTTTTATGCAGCTATAAAGAATGAATGTATGAGTTCATTGAAGATTTAGTAGAAGCAGAGATTACCCCTTATTTACAAAGGCAATACAGAAAGTAGGTGTATGCAAGAGTTTGAGATAAGTGTACTTCACTTTTTATTGAGAATTAGAATTACAAGTATATATGTAAGGATTTTTTTTAAACCACATTTTACTAACTCATCTAGTACAATTCTTCCACAGAAGTAAGCTACAACATACACAACAAATGAAATCAAGGATTTATTTAAGAAGAATACATAAATGTGTGTGTAAAATCTCCTATTTGTTTTCTCATTCTCTAAATCACTAGAAGTTCTAATTCTATAATCCTCATGACAGGCTTGCCATTGATGTTAAATTTAATACAGGCCTTTCAGCTTTAAGGATTACCCTGTTAAGAATAAATGAGTGCAGTTGAAAAACGGGCTTTTAAAAATATAAGGTACTTAGGCAATTAAGAATGCAATTTAATTCATACTGATTCAGTGATTAAAGACTAAACAACGCTCAGTAATAGTATGCAGTTAAAAGGTTTTAGTGTGTTACATACATAGAAGTTTTTCCAACTTGAAAAACAACAACAACAAAAAAAAGATTTAGTGGCTAAACATCTGTAAGGCAAAAAGAAATTGCACTTCAATTTGTCTGTGAACAAGAACTGTGGGATTTGCAGTCTTTGATCTCTCTGACATCATCAAGTAGATAAAGCATTTTTTTTTCTCTCTAAATGGACAGTTATTTTGCCTTCAGATTACAACAGAAACATGTTTTGTCACCAACGGTATCATCATATTAACAGGAGTTAATATTAGCACCTGCTGACTTTAAAACCTGTAGTAAACAGTCATTCAGATCTTAAACAACTGTGTCACTTCTTTGGCCCAGTCAAGAAACAAGTCTCAGCTCCATTCAACTGCATTTGACTTTTGATAGCTTAGACACAAAAGGGGTAACATTTGATCTTTAGAACCAATATACATACTTTAAAAATCAAGTTCTAAGCCTACTAATATAATGAGAAGATAATGAAAATGGATGTTTCTTGAACATAGTTTAACAGATATTATTTAAATGTGAAAATAGAAATGAACGATAGGAACCGGAATGCTGACAGCAGGGCTATGTCTTCAAGTTCTCCATATTCATAGAGTATACTTGTATTCAGGGTAAATTTTTTGTATTCCTCTTTTTCTATGCTTGGGTACAATTTATTATTCTGTACTTTAAGGAAAAGACAATTTCATATTTTGAATTACAAAGTCATATTTTAAGAAAGCAAAATTTGGTTTTCTTCTATCCAGTTAAAGTGTCCCTTGCTTCAATTTATGACCTGTCTCTCATACCTCTGCTGTACACTTTGCTAAAAACACCTGGCTCCACCTTCACAGTAACTTCCTGGGTATTGGAAGGTTACTACAGATCACCCCATCAAAACCTTTGTTACCCCATGCTGGACAAGCCCAGTCCCATCTGCCTCTCTTTAGTGTTCCAGCAGCCCCTGACCTCTACTCCTCCACTCAAGTTCATCAACAAGAAAGATTCTTTCATATGAAACACTGAACACCACCATGTTCCACATGCAGCCCAGCAAATGCTAAGTTAAGTGCAAATCAATGATCTTTTTATCAATAAAGCCCAGGATACTGTCAGCCTTCATTGCTGCCAGGGCACAGCACTGAATGGTGTTTCTCTAGGCTCTGGGCATTCTGCAGAGCTGCTTCTCACCCTCCAACATAACCTGGGCAGCAGTTTAAGCCTGTCCCAAGTGCAAGACTTTCCATGTAGCTTATCACAATATCACCACATTGTACACAGTACAAAAATCAGCTTTATGGTAATATTATTGTCTTTTCCTCTACTAGTGACCTAGCTATGTTAAGCAAAACACAAAACTAAATAAAATATGTTAAGAAAAAAGGATTTTTGCTTCCAACCTAATATGTACTGGAACACAAGTCTGTGAATCCTAAACATCCCTGCCTTTCAAATGTTTTGCATTATGACCCCTATATTTTCATCCTTTTTTATTCTCAAAGCATTATTATCATAGTTCCCCGAGATTCGGTAGACCAACAAAATGCACTAACAGTACAGAATTCATTATTTGGAATAAAAACAATTGCTTCATTTCTACATTTTTAGTAGTGTTAACAGAGTGGAACATAAAAGCTTTTGTAGAACAGTGTCTGTATACATAGCAAAACATTAACAGTGCATGTCACTGACTTGAGGTTTTCCAAATTTATTTCTTTTTAAAGACAACACTAGCACTACCATGTAGTGTTAAAGTTTTCAAATATAACATTTGATTCTATGGGTTTTCTTTATCTGAGACACAGAATTTGAGAATAACATGTTTAGTAAAAAAAATAAAAATAATCTGTAGATCCATGTAGGATTCAGCAGCTTCCCCCGAATGCTGAAGCGTGGAATTAAATAGTCAATACTATCAAATTCGTTGCTTGAGAGAGGATTAAAGACTAGTATACACAGAACATAATACTTGCAAGTACACCTATTCAAATCAAGTAATAGACAGAGTAAGATGTTCAGGTCTATAGCTCAGAAATAACATCAATATAACAAAAATCTCCTTTAGATGTAGTATCTTGATAAAACATTTAAAACACGTAAGTCATACCATAACCCACTGTCAGAATTTTTTTTTTACATGTAGTTTTGAGTTAAATTTTCAAGTGAGAGGGTTAAAGTGACAGTGATTGTAAGAGGAAAAAAAAAATGGTTTAACTACCACATGTTTGAGATATGATTATTATAGCTTAAAAAAAAAAAAAAAAAAGCTTTTTATTTATTTTCATGAGATTATATAACTTTTCATATCCTAGAAATCTTTTTCACCTTAACAGAAAATGGGATGGTAGATAATAAATATACAATAGTAATAGTCAGACTAGATAAACAACTTGCCTGCACTGTTTGCAATATGAACAAGTAATATAATATTACTTAGTACACATTGATAGATACACATTGATCCGGCTAGAATACTACAAAAGCTACATTAAAACACAAGGATGCTTACTATTACTCTTGACATGAATTCAACACAAAGAACAGAAGCTGCACCCTACATATGCCTAAAACAGTCCGCCTATTTCAAATAAATTTCTGTCTAACAAGACTTTCTAGCACTATGAGGTTTTGGTGTCCTTGATAATAGATAGTAATTGCTGCAACAGGGTTCAGAATAGCAGTTGGATCATTTGCACACATTAATTGAATGCAACATCCAGTAAAAAGATTTACCTTTATTGAATTCCTACAGCCTCTCTGAACTTTACTATTTTTTCTGCCATACTTACTTTTTCACAGAACACTTCACACTCAGGCAGTCACAAATGCTGTAGTGCATACAAAGTAGCTGCTACTGCTTGCCAGTCTACATCTAGCACAGAAATCTAACGATGAACTCTCTTATTTGAACAAAATTAAGTTCTCTGGCTTCTGCCAAAGGTTCTTTACAAATCATTTATTTATTCAATAACATCATACACTGCAATATAACATCCAGAAAGATAATCTGTTTTTAAGGATTTGCAGTTACTACACAGGCATTAGCTTTTTAGCTATGACCAGACAGGTCTGAATTAATACCTTTTGTTCCTTTAAAAATACTTTAAATAGAAGTTGTTACACAGTAACAGATTACTGTTTTAAGAATATTTCTTTTATAAAACCAAACATTTATCCCAGATCAATATTTGCCTTTTTTTTCTTTTCTTTTTTCAAATCCTATCACATAAGTACTACATCTACTAAACAGACAAGTAATTTCAATATTGTTCAAAAATCAATATAAAAACCAGGCTTTATTGACAGTGAATTCATCACATTAGGCTACCCCATCATTAAAATAATTTTGCTTTCTATGTGTATTCTGCACACAGAAATGTGCACATGCAGACACATGTTCTAGCTTCCTCACAGATGGCTCAAAAAAGAAATTAAAAGCATCATGAGCAGAAAGTAACCTAGAGATAGTATCAGTCATTAATCAAAAAAAAAAAAAAAAAAGAAAAAAAAACTAAAAAACTAAAAATTCAGAAAGACTAGGCCTTTAAAAATCATTGATTAAATATCCAATGGTTTGATTCCTCTTTTCCTCTTAATTTTTTTCTGAGACTTAAATACTTGTCTTTAGGCTAAACATCAGCATACAGTAAAGAACAGCTGAAAAAAACCCCATATGAATCAAGTCAGCTAGATTTATGATAAATTCTGTTTACTTAACAAATTAAGTCCTTCCAGAACAACAATATTCAGAGGATAGTACTATTGTTTAACTTACATCTTAATTTTTCCCATCAATTATCTTAGTGAAAGTCACCAAGTCCAAAAAATAAGACAGAAAAATTACTAACATTTGAAAACATTAAGCCAGATGGTCTTGTTTGATTTTAAAACCTCTCCTGAAGCAATTCTTACTTTAGGCAAGTAATCCTTAGAATTGGTAAGAAATTCTTCTCTCCATTCTAAAATTTCTTAAAAAAAAACCAAAAAAACACACACACAAAAAAAAACCCAAGACAAAACAAAACAAAAAAATCAACCCCACAAAACACCACAACTGGTTTTACAGCAAATAAAAAATTAGGTAAAAGTTTCTTCTGACACGTCATATCTGACTTCTAATCTAGCCACATACTCGAGGCCCTGGAAGGGTAACTTCTAAACTGTAACATCCCATTGCTTATCTTGGTTCCATATGTAAAAACGGTGCACAAAGTATTTAACAAAATATTAAAATAAGTTAGTAATTTTTACATTTTCCAGGTATTTTATCAAAATGCAAAATAAAAGGCTCTTAAATTACTCTTGAAAAGCTTGCAGACTGAAATATCTCCCCTGGGAGAAGAAATAAAGACACTTGGCAATTCTTCAAGGCAGACCTCTCAGAGGGTAAAAAGGCCTTCCCAAATTGCCACCATACAAAAAAAAATTAAAATAAGATCTTTCCCCATTCACACCACTTTCAAAATTTACTAACACCTAGATGACCCACAGAGCAAAAACATATAGGCCACATGGCACTGTCACTTATTTTTCTTATTGCCTTCTTCAGCCATCAATTGCCTTATTCAGAAGTATAAATTAGAAATTCTAATTCACAGCAAGATTAGTGTAAACAGGACAAAATAATCACCTTACCATGCTAACACATATGGAAGTTTTCATTTTCACAGTGAAGACCAATTATTGACAAATAATACTAAATTTTGAGGCTGAGTAATACAATAAAGCTAATAAGTGGCTGTAGACAGATATTAAACCTGGTTCCTATAAAAGATATTGCCACCTGATATTAATATATTTTAATATTATATTAATATTTTAAATTTAATATTTTGTTCTATTCACAACAGTTCACCAAGGCTCGTAAGACCTCTAACTCTTATTTAAAAGCACAAAGCCAATAAAAACATTTTACTGTTTTGGTGGAAAATGGGAGGGCAGAATCTGAAAGCTATTAAAGAAAGAAACAAAATGCAATTAGTTGAAAATATTTAATGCGTAAAGAGAGTCTCTATCCAAATATAAATTTAGATTCTTAACAGTATTTTAAAAAAATAAAAATCCATTGTGAATACTGTGTATAAGCACCTCTTATTTATACAATTAAACATCGATGCAGTAAAAGGTTACTTCTCTAAATATGATGCTAAAGCATAAGTACAGGTTCAAAACCATTTGAAAAACAACATACCTCTTGCAAAAGCACATTATTATACTAATCTCATTCAAATTAGAATGGCAAATACATGAAGCCATGAAAGCCAGAGCTCTAACTAGCAAAAAATATATTTTATCTTGACTAATAAACAATAAATTTAAATTGCAGACAATGCACACGTTGCACTGTCCAGAGAAACTTGTTTACATTTCCTCTAATTCAAGTGACTTGTTCCGTAGTTGGAACCTATGAGTGATAATTCACAAGATTTACTTAATATGTAGAGGTATTAATGATAGAATTTCATACCTAGATTTTGGTGACACCTCCATCTTTGCCCCGCAACTATCACTGTCTTTGTGATTATTCAATTTTCAGACATCACCTTATAAGAAAACGTAACTAGCACCTAAAAGCAACAGTACTTTCTCTGCAAAGAACAACCTTCTCTAATCTCACCATGGGGTGTGGGGAGAGCACTTCCCTCAGAAATATCTGTCTTGAAACCAAAGAAAAAAAGTTAACAGATTTTGTTTCTGAGGACCAGGCTGAATTAAATAGTCAGAGATTTTTGTCAGTTATTTTAAATGGAATTTAGCTGTAATCACAGATAGCTACGCTTCAGCAATTACTTCAGTTCAGTGGAGAAGAATTTGCAGTATTAGTCAATCTACATTAGCTGTGTCAACACCTGTGAGATGTGCATTGACATAAATTCATAAATTTATCACCTGGAGTGAGAATATCTTCTCTAATCTACACTACGCTAGAGCACCATTCGTGCAGTCATTGTTTCCCCTCCCCTTCATTCGCAAGTAGCTTTCTACATAAAATGTTCAATTCCCTTGAGATTCCACTACTACTAAAAAGAAAACACAGCACTACATTTATAAAAAAAAAAAATCTTCAAATTGGCCTCTCCAAAAAAATGCTATTAAAGAATGAAAGTAGTTCTCAGACAACAGTTTTTATTTTACCAAAAATTAGCAACATCTTTGTATTAAACTACAACAAGCAGAGTCTTTCTCTGCTGAAACATGTCCAATGCAACTTGACATTTGAATGCAACTTGACATATTTGAAATACCTCTCCCCTAAAGGTTAAATCTCCTTGAGGCACACATCAGGTCTCCTCATGGGGCCCCAAAAAGGGACTTGAGATCTGGACCCTCTGATTAGACCAAACAAAAAACAACTCAAAAATTCCTCTGGAAGATTTATGCTAACTTTTCTTTTTTATTTAATTCTGTTTATAAATGTTGCGCACCTTTGATATTTTCAAAGGCACTTTACAAACTGAGATGGTCAGGTTCAGATCAAAACTTTACACACATTTACCCTATAAATAAACAAGCACTGTGCATTAAATTGTGACTGCTAGAGATTCTGAAGTTCTCCATGCATTCCATACTTTGCCACCACAGTTGAAATTACACCTCGGATAACAATGTCGATCTTTACTTCCAAATACTTCCTTTCATAACACTACTTGAGGGATAGCCAAGTAACAGACGGAAAGAAAGGCTAGTAGCTACAGCTATTTAACATATTCTGAGCTCTACATATATACTGTTGATGAGATGATAGTGGAACAAATTCAGATTGGAAAAAACTCTTCTACTTGGATACTCTAGAAAGGCTTAGAACAGACTTACAATTAAGCAACTGCCTTCAATCGCCAGTGTACTGAGAAAGACACCTAGAGCAGGGGACCATCCTAGAAATATTTACTTTGTATTTGTCTAGCCATTATTAAAAACAGGTGCAGCCAGTAAATTACATTAACTGAATGCTTTCCCTATTTAGAGTATTCTCATATGTCATGAGTTTCATCAATGTCCACTTACAAGTTCTGTAGTTTTGTCTTACCTTGCAAAGAAAACTGATGTTAAAACCAAGAGACTGAGCATTTCTGGAGCCAGAGTTCATGTAGTTCCCAAGGAACAGCACTAACTCTAAAAGCTTACTAAAGCTTTCACTCTTCTTCATCTCTTCACAAGCCAGTGTAACCGCCATAATGTCAGGTTTGATATTGTTTACATGCTCTTCAAACATAAGCTTGAAAAGGATCCCACTGAGACGTGACCGCAACATTTTCACTGAACTCATCTACAAAATAAGAGACATTTAATCAGAACATGAAAATCTAAAATCTTATTTATGCAAAATAGCTCATACTGGAAAACCATACTGTGGAGAAGCCATATATGGAAAAACCACACATGGGAATATCTAAACAAGTTCAAAAAACAGTAAATCAAACTTTGCTAGGCAGGTATTTATATAAAGGCAGGTCATATTAATTCTATTGTTCTTGACATTTCCTGCCATTGTACTTACACGAGCCCTTAATTCTGATATTTACAGATTACATCAGTGCTATATCTAAACAAGAGGTTTATTTTTTCAGTTTTTTATTAAAATGAAGCCCAAACAGGGTTTTGCTCCACTATTATCTACACTTATAGCAATTTATAAAACAAATAATATGAATCTTACCAGTATTGATAGCTACCAAAGAAATTCAAAACTATTTTAGAGATACACTATGATATATATATATATTTGAGCCTAAGACTCTTCAAGTTCATAAACTCAAAAACCCCTAATCAGCCTCAGGAAGTAAAGGGATTTTGGCTGAAATTCATTACAATAAGTTCTAAGTAAAAAAGCCATATACACAGAGATACTGAAGCGAATATGTATTTCTGGTATACTCTTTCAGTTCTGATCCCACAACACCATGTTCTGTAGGCAACATAATGCCTGCTTTTCAACTCCTTGTCTTTTTCTCTGTTTAAAAATATTTTGTAAAACTACTGTGCAAGATATTAGCACCTTTATGTTTCATATACTTTGCAAAAGGTAGTATAGAACTAATTCCTTCCTGACCTGATAAAAAGACAGAAGCTTATAGAGCATTGTAACATGGTAAAAGAAAGAGCTACTGAGAAGTATCTGCAGAAGTCATTAATTACTTAAAATCCCCAAGACATTTCATTCATTTCAAGCTACCAAAATACATCCATGTCTTTTGTATTTAGCACAAGCAATCAGTAATATTTCTACCTACTTAGCAGCAGAGACATACACAAGATGTATTTAAATTTAAGATAAAAATATGTACTGAAAATTTTTAATCCACTTAAAAATTTTCATTTAAGCACAGGAATGATTACCTTCCATATCTAACTCCTAATTTTAATTAGCAGAACACAGAAAGATTTCTCCCCCAATGTATTCACTATCAATGGTGTTCCTGAAGCACTTTGTCCCCCTGAAAGAAAAGCTTTGTTATGTGACAAATCACAGATCTTGGCTACCAAAACAGAAAGATTCTTAGGTGCTAATGCCTCTGTTGCCCAAAGCTTTACCACAACTCCTTGAAGAACTGTGGTTTTTCCAGTAGTGTTATCTCCTAGACAGCTACCAGAAGCAGCAGCAGTAGTTTTCATAGGAAAAAATTGGATGGCCTTAATAATGATCAGTTCATACTAAAATGAACACAAATATGAAGGCATTCCAGATGGTCTCCAACTACTCATACAATCAGACTGAGTGAGGAAAACGAAAAGATCAGAAAAGAAGCATTTCAGCATAACTTGCAATCATTTTTTTATACACCTCAATTCTCACAAATTTCTGTGAGCTCTATAAGCAAACATCATGGAAAGTCTTAAAGCATTATCCTTCTAATCGTTCTCCATTTCAGAAATATCACACTGAAAACATCCACCTTGAAAGGATCTACCTTCACAGAGCTGCAATAGATGGAAATTTAAATTAATCACCTAACTTGCTTTAGCTTTACAGATTTTACTCAAAATGGCATGGCCATTTTGGTCAGTTGCCAAAAGCTTTAGATCCTGAAAACAGACTGCAACAAAACATGTATAAGCCAACAGAACAATGTAACTTAAACATTGTGAAGAATAATCCTTTACAATACTTCAGCTAATTTGTACTTTCTTTCTTTAATGCTGCGAAGTGTCATGGAATGGTGCCCATTTATTTTCTTTCCAAGGTAGTTTTACCACCAAACCATAGAAAGTTTTAATTTTATTTGCTGATCTGCATAATATTTTAAAAGTATCTGGACAATTCAATAAGAGCTATTTTTCAAATGGGTTGGTTTAGGTATATTACATTGTTTATGTCTCAAGAAAAGATGACCAAAAATGCTATTTGATTTCCTCCTTCCCACCCTACCTCACTTTTTTTTTCCATACGCATATTTCTAAATACATGTTTTCAGTGGCTGATAAACATATTGAACTTAGAAGATTCTTCTGAAAACAGGTGCAAAGATTATATTAACTTAGAGAAAGGACAAATTGTTTATAGTTTACAAACCTAGTGTCAAAGGCATGTAAGAAATAACACATGCATATGATAGTAAGCATTAGCTTCCACCATGAACAGTTAAAGTAGCAAGAAAACAGGTATTATTTTTTTCCAGTTAATTGTGAGCACTGCATGTCATTTCTCTGTCTGGGCTTTCATAAAGGTCCTTGTCTGATTTCTCTGCCTAATTAAGTTCTTTCAGTTCTTTACTCTTTATTATCATCACTCAATTCTCAACTCCTGTATTTAAACTAGGTTCAAGGGTTATTGGAGAAAGAGGCATGAAGCACAATTAAATTCATTTCACTTCCTAAGGAAAAGCACTGACAATCCTATAATACAAATGTGTCAACTAATTTAGGCTCTTACCTGCAATATATTAAACAATTCCCCCTGTTTTTTTTTCTTCCTAGTAATGTTCTAAAAAGATTAATTCTACAGCAGCTCTAGAGGCAAAACAAATGGCAAATAAATCCAATTAAAATTAATGGTTGACTCTAAACTAATGCAGGTGCAATAAACTTGTACAAGTCTTGCAGGTCTGTCCTCCTCTCCAGAAGGACAATTCAGCACAGCTAATCCTGCTTATACAGCAAACAGGGTCACAGAACCTGCGCAACTCACTGAACATATCCCTTTGCTTCAACAATTAAACAACTGATAAACAAGGTCGTACCAGCTGAAGGAAGTTCTGCAGTCACTAGATAACAGCAAAAAAAAAACAAACCCCAAACCCTCCCACTTTCCCAGAACACATTCCAGAAAGAATTCTTTTGTCAGCTTCAGTCACTTGTTTTATTGGCTCACTAAAGAATTATTAATTTAACTGTATACTACATCAATGTGAGATGGTCTTTTTAAAAGTGGTAATGTTCTTCTTCACTTGACTTCAACTCACAGTTGGTGGTAAAGAGAAGTGTTCCAAGTTCAAACACAATAACACTTAGCTTACTTATTTTTTTTAATCCTACCCTTTGAGTTGATAGGAAATGCTTGATGTTCACATTTTATAGCACAGATGAGACTTATGCTTAAACTGTTCAACTGGCACCAGAATTGAAAGCAAGTACCCTTGCTGAAGTTGCACCCATTCCCATGATATTGAAAAACCAAACTAACTATTAAACACAAGCTTTAAATTTAAAAATAAGAGAACATTCTGTTTGGTTTATTTTATGTTGTTCAACTAATTCAGTTAATCTATTTTTCTTGCTCTACATCAACAAAAGTTTTTCTTTGTATGAAGTTGTGTTCTCTTTTTGATCCCAGGATATAACTTCAAAAACAGTTCCAATAACTAATCTGAACATATAATTGATTTTAACATTTCATCTAAATGAAAATCCTGTTCTAATTTTCATGTAAAGATCAGATGAATATTAAGTTAATCGGTCTCTTCTAATAAGATAATCATTTACTAAGTACAGTTTCTCTACACAGTTTTTAAACAACTTATTCATTCCAACATTTATTAACTTTGATGGGTACAGTGATTACCCAATTAACATCTAATAATGAGATGCATTAAAAATTTGCATAAAAATAAGGGTATACATTTTAAATATTACTTAACGTAGTCTGTCATCCTCTATTCCTAAACATATAAAATCAACATTAAGGTTACCATTACTGCAAAACTCTGAAATTAATTCAACAGAGCAAAAAAGAACGCCAGTCAAGTAAAGAGTTCAGCTGCACCTCTTCCACTTCAATTGACTGTCCATTAATTCAAAATCAGAAACCAAACCAGCACATTAGTAGTATTAATTTTTAGAGTCCTCTAACTACATAAGACAGAATCATTGCCCATAAGGAAATGTTAAGGTTTATTTATTAAACCAGATGGTAAAGTTGAATAACCAAACAAGCTTCGGGAAATTCATTTTCTTCATGAGGCAAACATCACCATTTCAAGATTAGGCACGTTTTTTTTTTTTTTTTTCTAATTTATGTACCATTAAATAGTTTTATATTTTTTCTCAACTTTCTGTAGTCAGCCATTCCTCCAAAGAATGCATCAACAAAAATTCATCATGACTGTATTCATACTGTCAGAAAACACTTTCCAGACTTTTCTCAATACAATCCAGTGAAAAAACAAGGACCACTTAGTTTCAATCCAGTAGTAATTATAAGTCAGATAAATGCATGATCCCAAGTTATGTAAGGCAACCAACAGACATTATAGTTTCTCAAGTTATTTTCATTTATAGCAGTTAATATAGCAAAAACCCAACGCTACTCCTCTCAATTCAAGTGGGTTTCAGGAATCTATGAACAAAACGTAAATTGACATGAACTTAAACTCTGGGAAAAAGTGTACTACGCACACTTACTGTCTATATACACTTAATGCATGCTACTTGTATATTAGCAACTTCATTAAATGCTTCTGGTTTATCACTACATCACACAAAGCAAGAGAACTATTCCTTCTAACCTGTGCTCTTCTGAACTGGTGGTAAATAATCTTTCAAACAGGAGAACAAAACCCTCTCCAAGTGCTGCCATATATTTAAGTTTTGTAGTATCTCAGGACTTTACTAACAGAAAACAGGTTTTCTACTGTCATTCATACTCATTTTGCAGCCAATTCATACACAGTTACTTTATTCCACTTACCGAATTCATACCTATCCAAGCTGAAGCTAAGTGTGCAGCAAAGAACGAAATACTTACTTTTTGCAGGTTTTCTTTACTTTATGGAAAATGTTTCCAGTTTTAGATCAGCCCTTTGATACCTTTAATAACTACACCTTAAATTTATTTTCAGTCTCTAATTTCCAGCAGCATATTAGCACATGCCCAAAATGAAAAGGCAATTAGCAAGCTACAACCAAAATATAGTGCATAAAGCAAAACCTGATCCTGCTCATCCTATGCCTCGCAAAAGTTTCAGACTAGGCAATTAATGAAGCTGCAGACATTAATGAATCTCTGTCAAATAGTTTCTCCACCGGGGTGAAACTGAGGAAATAATTTTATTTACAGCAGCCAGCACATCATCTCCGCATAAGTGGTCAGATACAGTTACCTCCAAATCTTACAAAACATGCTTCTACACAAGCTGAGGAAAAGCAAACAAACTGCAGCAGTAACAAAACGAACTTTAACAACTCCTGTCTTACTGGGTCAGGTGGGATGGAGTGATCTGTTCCTCACAGCAGCCTGTATAGTGCTGTGCTTGGGACTTGCGACCAGAACAAGGCTGTTAATGCACCAACACTTTCACTATGCCCAATGTATGCACAGCACCACAGGCTTCTCACTCTGCGCAGCCCAAAGAACAGACCTGGGGGGGGAATGCCAGAGGTTGGGCTGGGACACAACCAGCCAAAAGACCCAAACCAACCAAAGAGCTATCCTATGCCATATGCCATCGCACTCAGCAAGAGAAGGTGGAGGAGGGAGCCCCAGATCAGTTAGGCTTCTTTTGCTTGGGAACTGGCTCTATATCAGCCTACACATGTGAGACTGAGTGACTGCCTTTGGCACATTTCTTCGCCTTTGTTTTCTCTCTTTGTTCTTCCACTTCTTCACTTATGAAACTATTTTTATCTCAACCTATGAGTTTTCTCACATTCACTCTTCTTTGCTTCTTCCCCATCCCACTGTGGGTGCTTCACTGCGTATCAGGGTTAATCCACAAGACCTGTTTTTTTTCTGAATAGCTGCACTTGACTCTGTTACCTGCTTCTACCTAAAGGATAAGGTGAAACAGAGGATTTTTGAAGGTCCACAGTGATAGATCAAAAAGCAAGGCACACAATGGCACTCAGGCAATTCTGACTGCACGTAAGGAAAACATTGCTGACCACAATGGTGGCTGAATACCAAATACAGCATCACTACATGATGGGAGTATGCAGATAAACAGTACACTCATCCAGAAATATATATGGAAGCTACAGAGAGCAATGCAGTAGAACCAAGCAGGGGAGAAAGGTTGAAGCAGAAGAGACAAGGTAGGTACGATGTTTATAAAAGGGCAAAGGAAGGGACTGAATTCAGAAATGATTGAAGTTGTAAAGATCAGGGTGGAACATTAAGGAACATACAGCAGTAAAATTGAGAAATGTCTAGAGTCTTTTATATCAAAGTAATTACACACAATTTTCTGAATTTCTGCTTTTTAAAATAGTTAATTGAATAGAATTCATATGTATCAGACTCTTTGTCCTAATGTCTGCATTTTGCTTGCTTCTATTCTGTGTTTTTCTTAGACATTTCAGATATTGCACAAAATGAAGTCATTTCATACTTTGTCTGGCATTATAAAAAAAAAAAAAAAAGGGGGACAAGGAGCAGAGAGTAGACAGGAATCATTCTGCCCCTCCTTTCTTCCCAGGGATCAAAAGCCTGCCTTGTTGTAAGGCTCAGAGTACTACTGTCAGTTCATTACATTGTTCACGAAACACACATTTTCAGAGTGACTAAAACAAAGTCTATAAAATACAGGATATATGCATATAATATATCCTTATATATCCACATACATATATATACACATGTGAATCAGAAGATACATACGTTCTACTATAAGACACTAAATACATTAATATGAATATTATACTATTTTTATATATATTGCATGCCATAATTCCTTAAAGAAAAGCACCAAATATGTATTTATAGAGATATTTGGATTATTACTGATCAATAAATAGATGGTGGTGTTTTCCTACTGCAGATGTTGCACTAAGACTAAGGATTCCATCTTCGATTTCTTCCAAAATTCCTTATATTTGTTTTGAAATAAAACATTTTTTAAACTTTGTTATTTCTTATAAAAACGAAATCACAGAAACTTAGAATCATAGAATTGTCTAGGTTGGAAGGGACCTTTAAGACCATCTAGTCCAATCATCAATAACTGACAAAAAACAACTCATCACTAAACCATGTCATTAAGCACTATGTCTACCTGTCTTTAGAATACCTCCATGGATGGTGCCTCAACCACTTCCCCAGGCAGCAAGATCCAATACTTGATAACCCTTTCAGTGTAAAAAATTTTCCTGATATACAATCTGAACCTCCCCGGCACAACTTGAGCCTATAGATTCTCAAAAGAATTCATTGATATTTTTCATTTCCTAAATCCTCTACAGAAATATCTTAAGGTCAAATTATGTGTGTCCCTGGAAGAAAAAAAAATAGGAAAAAAAAAAAAAAAAAGACTCAAAAGGCACTTATGAAGCCAAATTAAGCTCAATTCCAAACTTTTTAGTAAAAAGCCAGTTTAACTTTTTCCTATTAATACACTCTGTTTCTGCTATAATACATTTTAATGTCACATCATAAAAATCCAGCAAAAGCAATCCTAGCTCTTGTGGGCTTAGTGATAAATTCTAAACACATTACAGAGGCTATCATCATAATCATTATAATCTTTTAGATTGACAAAGTGAAGTGAAAAGAGAAACTAATTAACTAATTTGCCTAAGGATTTATTTTATTAGGTCTTTGGAAAACCAGAAGCAAGGAAAAAAAAATAAAAAGGAAAAAAAAAGTACTTGGTAACATACAAACAAGCCAGCATGTATTAGGGTAACAGGCAAATTTTGTAATTTCATTCGGAAACAGGTTCTAACCACTACTATACTCCATATCGCTGCTTACAGAATATATATATGTATTGAATAGTAATAAAAGCAATAGAATATGATCTACGATTTCAGTTCTAATATGAAACCACACCTCTTCTAGAGCAGTTTGGCAAGCGTCTATGTGTTTGTATACACACACATATACATCAGTGTATATACACCTATCTACATTTTTATTTTTAACCAAAGGGTAAAACATGACATGAGATATTATGGGCTTTATTAGCTCTTTCAGCTGTTAACAGTTTTTGATACAGCAGAATAAATTTACTGAAGTTGTTGATGTCATTGAGTTAATGGGTCTTTTATGAACTCTTGGAAATTTAACTACTTGAACCTAGTGTGTTCTCAGTCACTGTTTAATAAACACACTAAGACACACATACAAGGCAAGACAGTCAGACAAAAGATTTGTCTGGCACAGAAGTGTCTGCTGCTTTTAACTGCATATTATAATTCTTTCCAGAAAATTATGTAATATATATATATTTACAGAAATGTTTAGATTATCACTCATCTATAAAGAGATGGTAATTTTTTCTTCTGCAGGACTTGCAGAAACACTAAAATAATTTAAACCCATTTTTTCTCATTTTAATCTCTTTGACAAAATAAAACTCTCCAGTTAATTATTGCACTAATACATACCACAACTCCAAATTGTTCTGGCTCAGCAAGATCATTATATTCATCCTTTAACTCAGCTAAGGCATTGAGTTCCTTCTGCTCAGGAAGATTCTTCACTAGATTCTAAAACAAACAAACAAGGCATTATATTGAAATTATTATATTAAACTTGTTGAGACCTTCAAATAACATGCTCAAAATACCACAACATTGAAATGCAAGAAGAAATTATGGGAAGCTTTTTTTATGTTGAACACAATAGAAACATCAAATCAAGCCAGTGATAGTTTGATACAGACATCAGCACCTCTGTTAACCGTCTGTAAGTTGAAGAAAGCCTTCTCAGTACAAAAAAGTTAAACTAAACTCCTCGATGCTGTCAGACCCTGAAGAATTATATTATATTTAAATCTTTTTTTGCCCTCATGATTGCATCTTACTCATTAAATATTTATCAAGAAATAAGTGGTCTCTGCAAAGTAAGATATAACTGCCTAAAAAAATTAGCCTTTGAACAGTCAAAAGAGCTGTGTGCAAACTTCACTTAAAAACACTTTACAGAAAAGAAGAGTAACATCTCGAAATTGTACAGATATATATACTGGAATTCAGCAAAAAGCAGAGCTTGTTTGAAATCTAATCTATGTCCCCAGAGAAATGTTATGATTTATTATACGATCTTAACATCTCAAAAATACAGATATGCTAACTGTAAAGTATTTATACCAAGGCTGACGAATACTTTGTTTTAAAGAGATACCCAGTAAAAGTTTGCATCGTATTTAAATTTTGATATATATGTTAGTTGAAAATATCAATGTATTTCTTCAAGGGAAAAAAGTGTGCATTTGCATTCAAGCAAGCCAGCAAGCATCATCAGGTCTTATTTTTTCATTCAAAAAAGTACATAAATCTTAAGATCAAAAAAATTAAGTGAATTAAAATATTATTAACTGATATGATTACACTAAAACTGTCCAGACACAGAAGGTGCCCTTTACTTCCTTTCCAATCTCCATTAACCACATTAGTTTATATTACAGACTTACAACAAGACAAGACAAGAAACAAAAATTATGAGTATTTTGGATACTGGATATAGGATCCCAAACGCTGTCGTAACTTGGAGGCGAATGTGATTCTGTGGAATGTCAAATGGTGTTGAGTTACATCCAAGCACTAGCCAACGAAGAAATTAAAGGGACTAGAGTCAGAGACATTTATCTATAGAAGAGAGGCAGAAAAACTTCCAGATCTAGGCAAACTCAGTGTCCCTCCTGATTTCCCACTATGGCCTTTAGGGGAATTTTTTGAGAGGGTAAGAAGGAGTAAAAGGAGGTGACCTGTTTCTGTTTGAAGGATAATTTAAAGACACTTAATACAGAACTAGCATTGTAGAATTTTCTAGGTTGGAAGGGACCTTTCAGATCATCCAATCCAACCATCAATTTAACAGTGACAAAACCCACTGTCCACCTGCCTTTTAAATACCTCCAGGGATGGTGAATCAACCGCTTCCCTGGACAGCCTGTTCCAATGCTTAATAAGCCTTTCAGTGTAGAAATTTTTCCTAATATCCAATGTAAACCTCCCCTCATGCAACTTGAAGCCATTTCCTCTTTCCCTGTTGCCTGCAACTTGGGAGAAGAGACCAACACACACAACCCTCCCTGCTAGCCCCTCTGTTCAGGGAGCTGTCTCCCCTCACAGCCTCCTCTTTAACAGACTGAACAACCACAGCACCCTCAGCCTCTACTCACAAGACTTGTGCTCCAGACCCCTCATCATATCTGTTGCCCTTCTCTGGACTCCAGTTCCTCAATGTCCTTCTTGTAGTAAAGGGCCCAAGACTGGACACAGTATTTGAGGTGGGGCCACATCCAACAGTGACAGAGGTCCTCAGTCCTACTCACTACACTGTTCCTGATACAGGCCAGGATGCTGTTTGCTTTCCTGGCCACTCTGCTGGCTCATATTCAGCCAGCTGCCGAGCAACAGCCCCAAGCAGCTCCATTCACTCTTTCCCAAACCTGCAACATTCATGGAGTTGCTGTCACCTGAGTGCAGGACCCGGCACCTGGCCTTGTTGAATCTCATCCCATTGGCCTCGACCCATCCATCCAGGCTTCCCACCCTCCAGCAGATCAGCCCTCCCACCAACATGGTGTCATCTGCAAATTTACTGAGTGTGCACTCAATTCCCTCTTCCAGATCACTGATAAAATTATTAAAGAGAACTGGCCCCAGTACCAAGCCCTGGGGGACACCACTCGTGACCAGCTACCAACTGGATTTAAGTCCATACACCACCACTCTCTGGACCTGGCCTCCAGCCAGTTTTACTCAGCAAAGAGCACTCCCATCCAAGCCATTGGCAGCCAATTTCACCAGAAAAATGCAGTGGGAAACTGTATCAAAGGCCTTACTAAAGTCCTGGAAAACAACATCCACAGCCTTTCCCTCATGCACCAAACAAGTCACTTTGTCATAAAAAGAGATCAGGTTTGTCAATTAGGACCTGCTCCTCATGAACCCGTTCTGGCTGGGCCTGATCATGTGGTCCTTCACATGGCACATAATGGCACTCAGGATGGTCTGTTCCATAATCTTCCCAGGCACTGAGGTCAGACTGACAGACCTGTAGTTCCCTGGACCCTCCTTCCAGCCCTCTTGTGGATGAGCATCACATTTGCTAGACACTAGTTACAGCTGGCACCTCTCCAGTTTGCCAGGACTGCTGGTAAAAGATGGAAAGAGGCTCAGTGACCACTTCACCCAGCTCCCTCAGTACCCTTGGGTAGATCCCATCCAGCCCCATAAACCTGTGTATGTTCAATGATGATTGAACAACGGAGCAGGTCCCTCATCATCCCCCTTTGGATGATGGTGTCTTCATCCTGCTCCCTGCCCCCGTCTACTAGCTCAGAGGTCTGGGTGTGTCCTGGTTTGAGGTAAAAATGAACCAATTTTCTGTTTTACAATTTCACTTTCTTAGCTAGGCCTCTTCTAACTAGCTAAACTCTGAAATCAACAGCACATTGTTGAGAACTGTTTCGTCTTGCAGGGATAAGACCTGATTATACCAAGGAGTGGTCTGCAGAGAGGCCCTTGCTTATACTTATTGCTAGAACCACCAAGGTCAGGTAATTTTGTTATTTGCCCCGTTGGAAGGTCAGAAGCAGAAAAGTGTAAAGTGGTCCCACCTGCAAGGAGGAACAGACAGGACAGGTGACCCAAAACTGACCAACAGGGGTATTCCATCCCATCCGCATCATGCCCCATATAAAAGCTGAGGGTTCAAAGGGCCAACTCTCCTTCTTCCATGGCCAGCGTCCAAGGAGGACCCTGCCTGTTCATCTGCCTTTGATCCTGATCCAAGTGTTCCTGACTCCAGATCTGGAATCCAGCTCCTGTCNACTAGAGTCAGAGACATTTATCTATAGAAGAGAGGCAGAAAAACTTCCAGATCTAGGCAAACTCAGTGTCCCTCCTGATTTCCCACTATGGCCTTTAGGGGAATTTTTTGAGAGGGTAAGAAGGAGTAAAAGGAGGTGACCTGTTTCTGTTTGAAGGATAATTTAAAGACACTTAATACAGAACTAGCATTGTAGAATTTTCTAGGTTGGAAGGGACCTTTCAGATCATCCAATCCAACCATCAATTTAACAGTGACAAAACCCACTGTCCACCTGCCTTTTAAATACCTCCAGGGATGGTGAATCAACCGCTTCCCTGGACAGCCTGTTCCAATGCTTAATAAGCCTTTCAGTGTAGAAATTTTTCCTAATATCCAATGTAAACCTCCCCTCATGCAACTTGAAGCCATTTCCTCTTTCCCTGTTGCCTGCAACTTGGGAGAAGAGACCAACACACACAACCCTCCCTGCTAGCCCCTCTGTTCAGGGAGCTGTCTCCCCTCACAGCCTCCTCTTTAACAGACTGAACAACCACAGCACCCTCAGCCTCTACTCACAAGACTTGTGCTCCAGACCCCTCATCATATCTGTTGCCCTTCTCTGGACTCCAGTTCCTCAATGTCCTTCTTGTAGTAAAGGGCCCAAGACTGGACACAGTATTTGAGGTGGGGCCACATCCAACAGTGACAGAGGTCCTCAGTCCTACTCACTACACTGTTCCTGATACAGGCCAGGATGCTGTTTGCTTTCCTGGCCACTCTGCTGGCTCATATTCAGCCAGCTGCCGAGCAACAGCCCCAAGCAGCTCCATTCACTCTTTCCCAAACCTGCAACATTCATGGAGTTGCTGTCACCTGAGTGCAGGACCCGGCACCTGGCCTTGTTGAATCTCATCCCATTGGCCTCGACCCATCCATCCAGGCTTCCCACCCTCCAGCAGATCAGCCCTCCCACCAACATGGTGTCATCTGCAAATTTACTGAGTGTGCACTCAATTCCCTCTTCCAGATCACTGATAAAATTATTAAAGAGAACTGGCCCCAGTACCAAGCCCTGGGGGACACCACTCGTGACCAGCTACCAACTGGATTTAAGTCCATACACCACCACTCTCTGGACCTGGCCTCCAGCCAGTTTTACTCAGCAAAGAGCACTCCCATCCAAGCCATTGGCAGCCAATTTCACCAGAAAAATGCAGTGGGAAACTGTATCAAAGGCCTTACTAAAGTCCTGGAAAACAACATCCACAGCCTTTCCCTCATGCACCAAACAAGTCACTTTGTCATAAAAAGAGATCAGGTTTGTCAATTAGGACCTGCTTCTCATGAACCCGTTCTGGCTGGGCCTGATCATGTGGTCCTTCACATGGCACATAATGGCACTCAGGATGGTCTGTTCCATAATCTTCCCAGGCACTGAGGTCAGACTGACAGACCTGTAGTTCCCTGGACCCTCCTTCCAGCCCTCTTGTGGATGAGCATCACATTTGCTAGACACTAGTTACAGCTGGCACCTCTCCAGTTTGCCAGGACTGCTGGTAAAAGATGGAAAGAGGCTCAGTGACCACTTCACCCAGCTCCCTCAGTACCCTTGGGTAGATCCCATCCAGCCCCATAAACCTGTGTATGTTCAATGATGATTGAACAACGGAGCAGGTCCCTCATCATCCCCCTTTGGATGATGGTGTCTTCATCCTGCTCCCTGCCCCCGTCTACTAGCTCAGAGGTCTGGGTGTGTCCTGGTTTGAGGTAAAAATGAACCAATTTTCTGTTTTACAATTTCACTTTCTTAGCTAGGCCTCTTCTAACTAGCTAAACTCTGAAATCAACAGCACATTGTTGAGAACTGTTTCGTCTTGCAGGGATAAGACCTGATTATACCAAGGAGTGGTCTGCAGAGAGGCCCTTGCTTATACTTATTGCTAGAACCACCAAGGTCAGGTAATTTTGTTATTTGCCCCGTTGGAAGGTCAGAAGCAGAAAAGTGTAAAGTGGTCCCACCTGCAAGGAGGAACAGACAGGACAGGTGACCCAAAACTGACCAACAGGGGTATTCCATCCCATCCGCATCATGCCCCATATAAAAGCTGAGGGTTCAAAGGGCCAACTCTCCTTCTTCCATGGCCAGCGTCCANTATATTTTCATTAAAGTAGTTTAGTTTTTTTCTAAACTCCTGAATCTCTTTAGTATCTTCCTCTCCTCTCTTTTTCTTAAAGGGAGGAGAGGGGGACATCTGTCAATCTGGTTTTGGTAAATTTGGCTGAAACCATGACAGGGTGCTTTAGGAACAACCAACTTTACTACTAAAGACTGAGGCAAAGAAGGCATTAAGCAACTCAGCCTCCACACCCTTTGTCACCATCACCATGTTACTGCCTTCATTTAATAAAAGATGGAAATTCTCTTTACTCCTCCTTTTATTACTAATACATTTATAGAAACTCTTTTTATTGTTCTTAGCATCCAAAGCCATCTTCTGAAACTTGGATAAGTAAATGGTAGAACCAGCATCAGGTTTAAAGGTTTACTTCCAATAGTATCTGTGGAACATGCAATGCTACAACATTTTAATTGCAACATAGATTTCAGGAAAGATAAAGTAATGTGCTACAGCAACTACAATTAAAACTTCTGATACTTACTGCAACACAAGTCACAGTAAAACATCTCAAAATACGCTTCTTGAAGTTCTTCTGGTTAGGTTATTAGCACATCAATTCTCCTCCCACCAGAAGTTCATTGCTACATGTTCCCATAAGATATGAATATAACTGTAGGGACATGCAGACCAACACTATGAGAGAACCGATAATGACTGTTCAGGTCTATGTTACAAAAAGACTCTGCTATGAAAAAAAGTTATGTACCTTTTAAAATCAGAAAAGCATCTAGCATGATAGAAGCTTATTTTTTCCAGATATAAAAATCTTAATGGGAGAAAACCTGTACTATTAGAGGTACACTTGTTATATTTAAAATATACCAATCTTGCCATCGCTCTTGCAATATACTTATTCTTTGGGAGAATTTGATTACAGATAACTCTGCCAGGCTTGATGAAGTAGGCATGATAAGGTATAAATTTCAGAAAGGCAGTCTAATTTGTCTAATGTGCAAGTGATAGCTAACTTAATTCTCTCCCAAGCTGAAAGAATCAAACTTTCACCCATGTTATTAAAGAAAAATACAGATGACAAGCAGTCTCATGCACAGTGTTTCTGTAACAGAAAGATTTTTTACACTTATGCCGTGGAGGTGCTGAGTGTTTCAGTGAACAACATTCAATATACTTGACAGAGATAAGATTCAGATTCATTAGATGTCACACACTTAGGCTGTGGCCTTGTGTTCAAACCTAAGCATGCTTCCTTTCTTATCAAACCAAAACCATGTCTCACAAAGTTCTACTTCAAAAAAATTAAGGAGCTGTAAAACAGTCTTGCTCATTTTAACTTTTAGTTCAAAATGAGTCTTGCTCATTTTGACTATTTAACAGTGATAAAGATCAGAGGTAAACAAAATAACACATTATTTAATCTATTTTCATTAGGGTAGACTACTGACCAAATGCTGTTATCAGTTATATCGCAGTCATTATCAGAAATGCGTATTTCAGTACACATTAATAAATCTACTGTATTTTTTTCCCTCACCAACATAGAGATACAAGTACCTACTACTAAAGCTGCCTCTATTATTTTCAGCTTTTGTTTATGTGGCTATTGTCATGCTCATCCACACCCCCTTATGGTCTCAGAATCACAGAATCTTCACGGTTGGAAGAGACCTGAGATCAAGTCCAACCATACACACACACCAAAAACCCCCCAAAAACTGAACCCCACAAAACAGATTAATCTCGGCCACTAGAGCATGCCCTGAAGTGCCACACCTACATGTTTCTTAAATACCTTCAGGGACGGTGACTCCACCTCCCTGGACAGGCCGTTCCAGTGCCTGACCACCCTTCTGAATGAAGTAATACTTCCTAATATCTAATCTAAACCTCCCCTGCTGTAACTTCAGACCATTTCCTCTGGTCCTGTCATTATTCAATTGGGAGACTTCTCTACAACCTTCTTCCAGGGAACTGTAGAGGGCAATGAGGTCTCTCCTCAGCCTTCTCTTCTCCAAACTGAACATGCCCAGAGCTTCATGGTCTAGAGCTAAAAGATCAAGTCTTTTTACCCTCAACTTATAAGAAGGAGAGTTTGGCTCAATTAGCACTGCAACCCTCCATATATATGTTTAAAAATATTTACTTTCATTAATTGTATTGAAAAACTGAAAATTAAGGTAAAGTATTCAGTGATTACATACTCTAATCTTTGTCACTACTTTAGAAAACAGTTTTATAACGTGATGTGGGTTTACATAAAAATAGGGTAATTTAAAAGAGTTTACCTAAACGTAAGGAGTAGTAGAAATCTAAGGCTGAAATTCAGAGCCTGAAATTATCATTCCTTACTCCCTGTCACAACACTCTGAATTCTGTAAAACGCGGTATTTAACAATCATATTTTTACAAGAATTTATCTCAAGGACACACAAGGATTTGAGAGTATTTTTTCTGAGAGTGTTTTCCTCACAGAAGAATTACAACTGTATACAGTCTACCATGTACTCAAACTGGTTAATCCAATTAATTTTAGTAAGTATTACAGCATAAGTTTGAAAAGCAGCAAGAAACAAGGACTTAAGAGGCATAACTGAAAAGCACATTCTGATATGCCCAGTTACACTATACCCATTTGGCTTTCACCACTTTGATATTTAGAACAAAGCAGTTTCCACATGTGCTTTTTCATAAAGCATGAGTTTTGCTAAGCATGAAAGAAAGTAAGGTTTGCTTTGTAAAATTTTTCCAATCAGTAGTATCAAAAACTGTTAAACTGGTAAATTAGTTAATAGCTCAGAAGATTTGAATAAAAATATACCAGAATAGACTGAACATGAAATAGATTACACAGCCCATTTACAGCACTACATTTCTACTACCTTTAGAAACAGAGAAGGAATCTCCTCCACATTATCAGCTAAACCTCCCTGTTATGAGAACAGCTCTGCCACACCATTCCCCTTCAGGAACAGGCCAATCTCCAAAGTCTCACTTTTTTGAAGATTATAGGCAGCTGAATTTCTAAATACTTGCATGAATTCATATAAATTTATTCTGGTGTTAACATCACTTTTTGCTTATGCAACTTCATTTTTCTCCCCAATGCTTACACACATCACTCTTCTCCCGATACAGTTATAATGTAGTCTTATCCCCTCTTAGCTATTTATATTGCTAATCTAATCAAGCCAATCTTTTCTACCTTCCTTCTGTAGACTGTTTCTCCATCCCTCAATCATCTTAAGTAGTTTTTAAATTCAGCTTCTCCATTTTAAATTAATTTTTTTCAGAAACGCACAGAGTATTTTAGATAAGGTCTTAGAAGCACATGATTCAAAACCATAATAATTATCGTCACTACTGGAAATACTTGACCTGATACACCTTGCAACCACATTTGCCTTTTTTATGGGGTACTGGCTCTGGCTGGGATGAATTTAATTTTTTCCATAGCAACCTATATAGTGCTGCTTTCACTTGTGACCAAAGTGGTGGTGATAACACTCCAATGTTTTAGCTACTATTGCATAGTGCCCGTGCAGCTTAAGGCCACCTCTGCCTCTTGCTCCACAAAGGGGGTCAGGGGCAGGCAGTCTGTGCTCCCAGCCCTGACAAGCAGGCAGGGCACGTGGTTGGGATTGGGTGAGGGTTTAGCAACTCCACATACAGCTATTACCAGTTGTGGCTGTACTTGTCCTGCTGAGTACAGACTATTGCTGCTATTCAATTATTTCCAACTAATAAGCTACCGTTACAACAGCAGCTCTCAGAACTTTAAAATTAACACACAAGATCATGACAAGATCATAACTACAGCATCAATTATTAAATCTGATTTCTATTAATCCAAGTCTCAATATATCCCTACATTTGTTGCAGACAACTATGCCACTGTGAAAGTATTCTGCATCTGAAGTATTCAAGGAGGGATTTTTCTCCCTGTTTTATTGATTATTTATTATTATTTTATTGATTATTTATTATTGATTTTACTAATCCTGTGACCTCCCAAATGATCCAATGTCTCTGATCATGAAATACAAACTTTAGACTTCTTTCTTATTTCAAAATACTATACATTGTATGCTTTAGTTATTTGTAAGAAGACTTATTGTGTAGCCAAAGATGGCATTTTTAGCAATGTCAATTGGTAGATAGCTAGGAAGTCTTTTGTATTTAACCCTAGGGGTCATACTCAAAATCAATCAATTCCAGGCTGACATGGTCTGAAGCAGAACACCACACTGAAACACAGATTCAGACTGGAAACAGTTTCTCATCAAATGGGAACTTCCCAAAACATTATGCCATAGCAATCATAAGAAGGATTATCCCACATGAAATATGAATGAGAATTTCCAATATCAAATCAGTATTTTCAAACACATACAGTTAGGTGGTGTAAATCTCCGAATATGACACAACAAGAAAATATAACTGTATGGGGCTTTTCAGCCTGGAAAAGAGAAGGCTCCGGGGAGACCTTATAGCAGCCTTCCAGTATCTGAAGGGAGCCTACAGGAGAGGGACTCTTTGTCAGGAAGTGCAGTGATACGACAAGGGGTAATGGTTTTAAACTAGAAGAAAAGAGATTTAGATTGGAAATGGGGAAGAAGGACAATATAAATAGAGGCCTGGTATGTTAGCTAGAATGTGAACCTGTGACATCAAAATAAACCAATTCAACACCACTACCATTATTGTTCTATATCTGTATACCATTTAAGATTTACGTGTTTCTCTGTTGCCCAGAGATCAGAAGGGGAAATGCACACACTTGCTTGGGGAAAGGAACATAAAGAACCTGTATTCCATACTTTCTTATCTCAACCTGAGATGTTTTGAGTTCAAAATAAGATTAAAACAGGTTGGGATCAGGCTTGATTCACAGATGGGTTTTGGGTTGTAGCAGTGTCCCGAAACATTCAGGTAGTTTTATCTATCACTAGTGACAAGCAGAGCTGTTTCCACAAGGAGACTGATGAAACTGCATTGTCCACAAGCCTAAATCTGGTAAATGCTTGACTTCAACAATGAAAAAACAGAATTAGCAGAGATTTCCTCTTGAAACAGAAAGGTCATAAAATTAGAGATTCAAAAGTACTTTCATTAACAGTGTCCTTTACAGACAGTTTTACTGCTATCATCAGCCATATTAAAAACAGAGTGAAATATAAAAGCCCCACAAACAGATATCCAGAAAACTCTACGCTACTCTTGCTTTTGAATTATTACTGCTTTGCAGAATTTTCATGTGAAAAATTGGAAATAAAACCAGAAGCATTTTCACATACCTGAATCAAGGATTCACTCAACTTCTCTTCATCAACCTCTAAAATTATATTTTTTATTTCTTCATAAGGCAAACGGAAAGAACCCAAAAATATTGCTGAAATTGAAGAAATAATTAGAATCAAAAAGGTCAAAAGGACTCATATAAGAAAGCAAACAATTTCTAGCAACTCAAAAATCCTATCTGATTCAAAGTAATGTTTCACAATGGAGAAGCTTTTCTATATAAAACAACATATGAGCCACACTATTGCAGTTCAGCTTATGAATTTTACTTCTAAGACATGATACTATGATAATAGTTTTAACTGTTTAACCAGTTGCTCCCTAGCAGCGTTATTTCTGTCTAGCAATAATGCCCTATTTTTATGAATGGCAACACATCTACATTATTATTCAGACTTATTCAGTTGCTAGAAGACTTCACCTAATTGTAAAAGCAAATATAATGAGTGACATGTACATAACATTTTAGAAAAAAACTGTATGTCAACAGGATAACAAAGAGCTGAGCAAAGACACAAAACCAATATCCAAGTTCTAACACCTTTTAGGGTAACTAAAGTTACACAAGAGACAATGTATGTTGTACATCCTTCAAAGATGGAAGTTTTTAAAGCAATTTGACATCAGGATGTTATAATTTCTCAACAGAGCCCCATTCAAGAACTACACAGTATCCTAACATAGATGGCTTAGCATACCACTTTAATCAAGTGCTATATGTTCAGTCTAGCTCCTACAGCTGATTTTCCTCTATCCATACCTTTACAACTTGAAGTTTCCTATCGCTTGTGACATAGTGCATTTCCTGTTTAAGAAAATGTGGTCCCGGATTTGTTAATAAACAATACACAAATTTCATTCTACGCAGTTCATTTGCCCCAGGCACAGAAGAACGAATGACAAAAATGTTCTAATTCAAATAATCCACCACTCTCAGTAATTGATTTCCTTCCTTAATTAGACAGAAGCAGCAAGTTTAAAATAGTAGGTGGGGCTATTTTGCTTACAATCTATAGTAGTAGTATTTGTACCTAACTTACTCTATTTCATAATGTATTTCTGTTCAAAAGTCTAAAGCCCATCAAGCTCTCTTTCTCCATTGCTCTAACTAGAAAGAGACATAAGGAATGACCTCTCACTCCAACCCACAAAAACTACCAAAACTGTGCTTTCCTTTACACTTCTAGTTCAAAGTCATTATTGAAACAATCACTTTTTTGTTATAAAAAAAAAAGTGCATTAACATTTAAGCCTTCATCATTTTTCCATGATACTTTTTCCAAGTTGTATAGTGAATTCAAATTATATCTATGTAAACCACTTCTGAACTTAAGACTCATGATGACATTAGCCAGTGTTAGAAAAAGAACACTGCACATGTGAAGAAAAAAAAAAAAAAAACAACAAAAAAAGAGAGATTTAAGAACAATCATGTGCACTTGCTAATTAGATATTCACCTAATGAATATGACATCACTTACATAAATTTTGTGCGGTTTTTCCATCCAAAATTCTTAATTCTTTAATCTTTTTCTTTGACTGACCTGCTTTCTTTTCTTCTGATTCTTCTACTGTCTTTTTAGCTGTAAAGAATGTATTTATTAAATTCTCATTCATTATTACAACTGTTAAATCTAACACAGTAAGAGCAACTCAGCTAGAAAGTCATCATAATGCATCTACTTTGAATCAGTTCAAGGCAAAGGGAATCTACCACTTCAATGTACTGTAAAATACTCAAAGAAATGAAATAATTTTAGAAAATTAGGACTAATGTGAAATGAAAATATTACTACGACAATGACCAATTTTCCAGATTACTATCAATTTACATTTATATATTCTAACCCACAAAATTACTTCAGTTCCAGTTTATACTAAGCACCTTTAAAAACACAGCAGTTTTGTGTTACCTCAAAGCACGTGAGTGCCCTCTGTTGAAATAATAATTCAAATGCCATATGAACTTCTTCATCCAAACTCAATAATATACATAGTTTGAGATTTATCACACAAAGATAGGCTTTTACTAATTATTTATGTTGTCATTGGTGAAGAGCAAAAACCAAATATGAAAATACCATATATTTTAAACTGGGGGGGTTGGAGGAGGGGAAGGATACAAGTACCACTAGCCTTATGTTCAGTACTTAAAATTCTATAGAAAGTAGTGTAGCATTAAAATATTTAAAATATATGCTCATTTTTTCATAATTTAACACAATTTTCACAGAATTTTCTTAAGTATTAATTAAGTAAACCTATTAAAAAGGATTTATTTCCCTTTAAATATCACATAACATATTTGGCACTAAAGGAAATGTAACATGCTTAACATTAATTAAACCTAATGAACGTTTTAAGTCATTCAAAAGTAACTGAAAAATTTGAAAGTCAAACTGAGAGGAAGTTTTAAGCGAGCTAGATATGCTTTGCTTCTGTGAGCATTGTTTTTTGCTGTACTATTTTCATCAGGTATCTCCTAAGAAAAGATTATTTTTCTTTTAGTTGAAGAATAACATCAAAGCCTCAGTTTCAGCCTCTAAAAAAAAAAAAATTAAAAAAATTGAAAAACTAAAGCAGTCATTTTTCTCCTTACATACATTACCACTAGGAAAGCATCTGGCATACAATAATTCCAGGTTTATACCACTTGAATAATTAGGTTACCTTAGGCATTTTTATAGCAATGTAAACTAAAGTAGTACAAGATGGTTCCCTCATCCCCAGCTATGTCTAAAAAACCTAAAGCAGAAAAAAGCTAAATAAGAAAGACTATTCAACAAGGTAATACTTGCTCTCCCCTTGCCCCGCCATTATTCTGCAAGTCAAGCTATATAATATAACCAGCCTGCTTTGGATTTGTAAAAGGGCTTAATAATACACAGATAATACTCAAAATTCCTACCAGCACTGACCCTTTAACTATAATGAACTACTGTTTAAAAACCTGAAGTGACACTCCAAGAAATAATCACACCCTTACCACTAATTGTTTTCAATTAAACAAGGAAATGAACCAGGTGCTCAACAAAACAAAACACATCCAAGAGTTAATATTTAGTTGTCCCATGAGAAGGCAATAAATGTGAGTTCTGTTATATAAACAGAAGCTACAAGTCCAGATTTGTGCCTGTGAGAAAAGATTCAAGATGATTCTGTGAGTGACCTATTCTAAACTACATGTTTAAGAATTAATCCCTCTGGATTTCCATTTATGACTGGGTTTTTCAAGTGCAACCGAGACACACCCTCACAGAGTACTATCTTGTTGTGTTAGTTATGAACACTGAATACAAACTGCTCTGCAGCCTGCTAAGACAATACACAAACCAAGTGTTAATAATCTCAGTCCTATAGCTTGCAAAACTGCTGAGCTAACAAAAACATGAAGTTGTAGAGGGAAAAAGAAGAAATACATGTTTTTGTTACCAAATGTCACCCCTACAAAGCGACCATTTTCCCCAGAGTGGCAATTCACATACACCTGATCAGCCACAGCAAGTGTCTTGTGAGCAAGAGTTCAAAGGCCAATGTGTTACATGAGCCCAACTCAAAACACATAATAGGTTACTTAGCTACTACGGTATTCAAAAAGAGAAAGCAGTTTGGGGGATTCAGTTTTTCAACTTACAATATTTTCTGAAAAGCGACTGACAGAGGATGGGCCGAGTCAGAGTTCACAAGGGGACCTGTGCCTGTACAGAGCATATGACCAGTTCTTATTATTCTTCCTCACCTCTTTCCAGATTGCACTCTTCTAGCAGCGGTGAAACTAACTTCATTTAGAACACAAAAGATGAAACATTCCAAAGTTTTATAACAAAACATGCCTACTCTTACCTGCTTAAGCCTGACAGGTTATAACACCATCATCCATTTTATAAATATTTGATGTCTAGGCTAGGTTAACACTTTTCCACTTGGAAGAGACTACAGAAGATGTTCTTTCTGAAGAATCTTATATTGTCAAGCACAAGCCTTTGAAGACTAAGCTTTACATCAATTTACACC
>VZRU01011470.1:353920-384053 GCA_013398155.1 Pedionomus torquatus
AAAAAGGAGAAATATTTAAATCAGATGCTTATGTGACTACACCAAAGTCACGACCCAGCATCTTACCAACAACCTAAGACAGGCAGAAAGAGAAATTACTCTAATTTCTCCACAGTTTGATCATGCTTAAGATTACATTAGTCATCAGAGAGCTATCAAAGGCCATGCCCTTCTCTTTTCTCTTTGTGGCTTGCTCTCCCCCCAATTGCATAATCCATTTGAGCAGTGACTGTGACAGGACCATGGATTACAGATTTTTTTTTTTTTTTTAAATAATTAAATAAACAAAAAGCTACTTGGTACACTTCACAATCAATATACTATTGCTGACCAACCTCCCAACCCTTTTCAGGTACTTCTTTTACCAGTGCCTGTTTAAAGATGAAACATACTGTTTGGTTTGATGCCACAGAACCAGAGGAAGAGATGAAAAAAGGATTTCATAGCAGTTAACAGAGTAGCTCAAAAAAGCAAGACGAAACTAAAAAATTAATCTGGAAGCTAAAGCATCTCTATTACTTCACACAGACCTTTGAGTTTAGTGCTGTGATTATTCATTACAGGACCTTGATAATGACACTGGCTTATAACTTCACTCAAAAATCAAGTTGTTTTCAAACTACAAGTCTTAGAGTCAGTACCTAGAGGTAGTGACAGCCATATCCAGGTTTCTAGTCAGTACCTAGAGGTAGTGACAGCCATATCCAGGTTTCCATAACAAAGATCGTGATATTTCAGGAAAAAAAGAGGTGTAGAAGAGAGGAAATTTCTTTACTTCCTGACCACAACAACTTGTTAAGCAACGGGATAGTGAAAGAAACCAGTCAGCTCTCCAAGTCTGAAGCTTTATTCCACAAGGTCTATCTTCCAGCCAATGCCCTGCTGAGCTAGTCATCCACCTCCAAGCACTAGTTAGCCTCTCTTCTTTCAAAAGCACAGCTAGCTTTTCCCTCCACTTTAAATCCAGCTTGTCCCAAATTCAGTGCCCAGAACATGCTCACTAATCAAGTTTGTGTCAGTCTTTCACTGCATGAACAGCCCTGGAATGACAGCAGCATCCTCAGTAAGTGGTTAAGCCTGCCCAGGTACTGTAGCAAGCCACTCTCTGCAGAAAGTGACTAAGGTCTCATTCTCAAGTTCCCAGTAAGAGTCCAGAAGTCCAAGTATTTTGTCACCACATCAAAGAAGCCTGCATACCAGTAGAGCAGATTTCAGACCTGTCAGGTTGTCCTCTCCTATTTCAGATAACTGACAACACTAACCCATTTCTGTTGTGTTGATGCAAAAAATTTGTAAATCCCATACATCTGAGTTTTTCCTTGAAAATTAATCCCCTTTCACACAAATTTATACAGATTATTATTTGATCTTATCTGGAATATATGTATATACACACAGAGAGATACATACAGATACACAAACAGGCACACGTGTGTAGATTTTTTGAAGAAATAGAGGAAATTATACTCTCAGTTGTCTCAAACTGTCTTCAGCTGGGAAGATATAAGAAGGAGTCAAGCATTTTTTTCAAAACAACAGTTAACAGTCATTGAAATGATAAAACACCAACAAAAGCATAATTATCTCACACTGGTTACACCTACAGGATTTTTTGGTTGAGTTTACTTTTCTTTTTTTCCATCTACCTCAAGCAGACAGGAGAGGGAAAGGGAAAAAGAGCCAATATAAGCAGAAAAGGTAGTTGTCTCTTTGAAGACCAGAAAGCACAGATCTAAATACAAACATTACGTCAATTAGTCCTTCCTTCTTTTAATTTAGATTGTAGTTCTATTTTGTTGGTAACAACACATTTGTTTATCAGTCCTGGAGGAAAAAAGCTGATGCAACATGCTGCAAGGGATTGTTTTCTGTTCACCTTGCATCATGCAATGCACACGAAGCTCAAGTGTGTACCTTCAGCTGGGAACTCATTTAGTCACCCAGAAAGTGCACTGCTTGAAACCCACGTAGGCTTTAAAGAAAAAATGGCAACGCTAAACAAAACTTTATAGAAGTTTAAAATACATTAAACAAGACTACTGATAATCATGGCAAAGAACATACACAAACATGGTGAAATACTTCAGAGACATACTTAAGAAAAAAAATCTACCACTGGTACTTTTGTAGCCAAAAAAGTAAGCACATGTGGCTCTTGAAAATTCCCATTCTACACCTGTTCATTAATTCAGCTACAGAATGGCATTAAAAGTTGTCATGATCAATTTTTACAATACATAATAAAAGTTTACTGAATGCTACTAGAGCTGCTAAAGCGTTTTCCTCTGAGCTGAAGTGTCCAGTTCCTATTAACCTCCTCCTTTCTTTTCTTAAATAAGCAGTAAATAATTTTAATAAAGATTTAACAGTAAAAACTTTCAGTTATGAGCGTGATGAGGATACAAATTAAAGGGAAACAAAAAGGAGCACATTGAATTTCAGTGTGGAGAAAGCAAAGATTCACATGAACTTTAACCTATTTGAACCCAAGCTTTAATCTCCAATTTCTATCAAGTCTTTACCCACAGTAAACAAACGCCTTTATATTATCACAGGAAATAAATTAGTAATTTCATCTTATTTCCATCTGGCAAGAGGCTTACCAATTGCATTTACTAGTATTTGGCAGCAAAGGTAAATATACAAAAAGAAATTAATTGCTTTATTATTCCCTTTACCTGAAAGAAGATTAAGGCGTCTAAACTATGCATACAGGAGTATGCTTGAACAGCTGAAACTATTAATTACACTGAGAACTGCACTCAAAAAATCCAACCCATGTGATATGACTTGGAAGAAAAATGACATAAGGAGCTAGGAATGCCATTGAAAGATGGCATTACAAGATAGTTTGTAGCACAAAGTTTCAGTAAATTCTACTGCATCGTAGCAATACTCCCTTAAGCCCAGCTAAATTGACCACATTGGGAAGCTACTGGCAGTTTTCTATTTCTGCTTTACTTCTAGAGGCACCCAAGAATAGAAATAAAAGTCAAAGACAAGTGGAGAGGGAGGAAAGTCAAATATAACATTAGTCTCACTTGTCCTCTTCCCTCACCAATAAATTCAACATTAAGCCTTTACATTTGTCTAACTGCATCCTTTCCACACTCAAATGGAACAGTTCAGTAGTCCACACAATTTAGGCCTCTTTAACATACCTGTTAGCATAAGCCTGTGAACTTCTACCAACCATGTGTTTCAGCAAAGTAGGAGAAATGTGACCAACCTTCTCTTCCAGACAGCAGAATAAACCCTGGCAAGTTTTACATGCTCAAGGAAACAGACAGCCAAACTATGCAAAGCACCTGTTGATCATCAAGAAGTGCAAATGGGTCCAGAAGCATCCTGAACAAGCAAAGCATTGTCAGTGGTAGCAAGTCAGAAAATAGCAGTGCAAATAAAACAGACCAGTGTGTAAGGAGATATTCTCTATCCACCCAGATAACACATAAAACTAGAGAATATACAGGTGATCCCAGAGGAGAGTCTCTGGAGATGCCACGGTCCTGCACCTGGACTATGCGCCGCACAGCTGAAGCCACAACAGCTCTCCTGGCCTATGTCATCCCCATGCAGGACATGGATGTCCTACAACTTGTGAATTGAAGAAACTGTGATTAAAGTGCTTTGGTACCCCAAACCATTTATAACCTCCACGCTGTCATTTGGTCTTAAACTTTGACAAATAGCAAGCCATTTCCCCAAATATCTCAAGATAAATACAAGAGCATAATTGAGAAGACCCACACCCTCTTGTCAATTAAGTCAGCAGCTGTGTGATCTCATTATTATTCCCCTTGCCACCTGGCATTTTGCAGTTCACCTAAAATCATTCAGTTATCAATTCCTCAAGTAAAATTAATTAAGCACTCCTGCTGTCACTCTGTCCTTTCTGCAATCACAAGAGCTAAATATGTGGAACAACATTAAAAAAAAAAAAATTATTACAAAAAGTAAGTAATTGATCTGAAAGTGGATCTTAGTTTGAGCTCTCAAGATAAAAAAAAAAAACTGACAAGAAAAAAAACAACACAACCATGGAACCTCTTGCAATCTTGTATGTTTTTTGCCTAATTAATGTAATCAAGCTGAAGGAAGTGACACCAACCCAACAGATTACTCTCTTTGGAAGAAAAAAATAATCATTACTTAGTTTTACAAATGAGCTTTGTCAAAAAATAGCAGAGAATCTATATTCCTATTATTTGTTCTTATAATACAATTTAGTGTTTTTATATTTGACCACCACAGTGACTATATGAAATTTTTCTTGTTCTATCAAAAAATGGTTAAAACTCATCTAATATTCAAGTGCAATTTGAAAATCTGCATCAGTGACTTTTAAAATTGCACAGTTAAAGGTGTACTTATGCAGTTGCTTTCAGCTTTCTACAAACACCTTTAAATCAAGTAGATGTCTGGGCCACAAATACTTATTTGAAGTTAAAAAAAAAAAAGTAAAGCACCACACACAACTGATTTTGCCCCCTTCTATTTACCCCACTAAACACCATCACTAAAGATGTTGCTCTTGCTGAAAGACAGAAAGCAAATATTAACAATTCAGCACATAGAAACAGTCAAAGAAACATATGTAAGTGCTCCTTCTGAACACTAGAAATCAAACAGTAGGCAAACAATGATTAAACTGAAAATATCCTCACTGGGCCTACTTAACTGTGTTGTATGATGTGCTGCAAGAAGCTGGAATAAAAGCTGTCAACCTTCTGCATGAACTCTTCTCTCCCATTCTTTCCATGAATACTTATGGAGAAGAAAGTTTCCAGATTGTCCACCCTATTCCTCCCTTGTCCACTGCTTCAACCTCTGCATCATTTAACAGGAACACGCTGGCCTTTGCTCTAAGGAGATGCTTATCCATGGTGGGTTTTGCTGGGCACTTCAACATTACCCATTTCTGTTGCCTATACAGCAGTGCTTCTAAAATGCATTGACTATTCTTTTTAGTCACGGTCAAGCAATCAGGTATGTTTTCATGTGGGTCAGAGAAGACATGTGCCTATAAAAACTTAAATGCTGCCTATAATAGCATTTCTAATTTAGACAGTCGCATGTCTCAGTTACACTTTTTTTTCCTCTGATACCAGGTCACTATCACCACCTCAGAACTGCACAATAAGATAGAACCTGGAAATAATTATAGCTATGTCATGCCTGTTACCCATACAATTTTCAAAAGCAAAGGAACAACACCAAGACTGAGACAAAGCAAAAAAGTCAAAGCAAAACAAAACATAAAAAAAATGCTATTATATTTTATCAAGATTATAATAAAGTCTTTTTCTGTGGACTATGAGAAGTCTAGTAAACAGGAGTCTTTTAAATGAGCAGTTTGGCTATTGTTCCCTTGATTAGGATTGTCCAAAGCACATCTCTACCGACAAAGACACTTAAGGGAATCACATTTGGAAAGGAATTTGAGAAATACTGAAACTAAAAAAAAAAAAACAACAACAAACCCAAGATCAAAAAAGACCTTTATACAGTCAACTTAAATAGATATCAGTGTTTGACAGAACAGACTAAAATTTTAGTGAAAATGAAGTGCTGAATTGATTTCTTTTCCTCTTTCACTATGATATTTGACCTACAAAGCTCCTGACTAAATATTTAAACACTAAGTAAAATACAGATTTCCAAATCATATTCCAGTATCCTTTCCTTTTTTGAAGTACCATCAAGGTTTTAAACAAACATGCATAAAAAAAATCTTTCAATTGTATGTATCTAAACCCCCAAACCCTTGATTTGTTTACCATCTTCTAGATTACTATATATTTTTAAGTGTAATGGTGTACATCCCAGTTGTACACTCTGACCTACACATTGAAATACACAATGCTACATTTCTGTTGACTTGATACTTTGGTAAACAGAATTCTATTCTACTACTAATTTAGAGTTTAAAAAAAAAAAAAGGTAATTAGCTGGTATTTACAGTTTAGCTAAGCCAGCAGAACTCAATGGGATGCTTTCACAGGTGTCAGGTCCATAACTTCAGAGGGGAAAAGGACCGTATTAAAAGTAATTGGGAAATTCTACTGATTTCTATGGGCAGTAAGCAGTGCCTGATGCAATTGAACGGTAATCACAACTTAGCAACTTAGTTGATAAATACAAATAGCAACTTTCATCCTTATTTATGAAATGCTAAGAAATTAGTCTTCCATAACCAAATGTTTGAAATGGTGGTCTTGTGGTAGACGGTATCAAATAAATCTAATTAGCTGCATGTAATCTATAAAAAGTATACCTTTCAACCTCATCATATGTGAGCACGAATATCTTTGCTCCATGTCAGTGACAAGAACTTAGGCTATTGCAACCTCTGTTAGAATTACTTATAGGTTTAACCAGACACATTAAAGGACAGTGACATGCTTGGAATAGGAACTGCCACACTACACAATGTCACAGGGAAGACATCATTCTAACTACAGTCATCCCAACAGAGTTTCAATATATCCTGACAGTGAAACGTTTCTACATACTGATGGAACTCTCTGATAAACAAGCAGTAATTGAGATATTTGAGGATTCCATACTACGACAACCAAAACCATGAGGATCCCTGCACTAATTACTGAGGTAGATCTTGTTCGATAATGGCCATCACTCAGTGATGTATTGTCATTTGTGTATTGCGCAAAATTCCAGTCCTTCCTTCTGTCTTTGAAAACACAGAGAAAGTAAATACAAATTAGTTATTAATAGCACTTACAGTGACAGAAAAAGACGGCAATGAACCAGGAAGTCTAGCAAGCAGCAGGATTAAAACACTGTAAAACTACATATTTGTATGACATATGAGAGGTTATGAATGCTGAAAGATCATGAGTTCACTGAAGACAACATGCCATGAAGAATTTACCACGTATAAAGATGTGACCTCTGGCTTCAAAAAAAACTGTCAACTTTTGCCAGCTGGGAAGTATCACTATTTAGTTCATTCAGTCTATGTACAGAGACAGACATTTAATATGAATTAATTAACATGTATCTATTCTTTTAGCTTAAGCATCAGATTTCAGTCACCTGCTGAAGAAAAAACACTAGGGTCAATTGGCCAGCAGGCAGCCCTGCATGGTTGGGTATGTTACTATTGCCTTCTAATAAACCTACCTTGAAAAACCTCTCCTGAGGTCCAAGCATCTCAAAGAATGTTGAGAACACCCAGGTGCTCACTGAATACACGTGCAATGATTATCTGCCTTCAAGAGGTAAAAGATAAATTGCTTCCACATCACAGGATTAGTCTTAGGGGACCTACCAGAGTACCAAATTAAAGCCAATTGCATTGCAACAGACTAAAAATAGTCCCAAAAACACAGTTCCCAGTTTCTCATCTTTACCAAAACAGTCAAGCCACACTATTCACCTCAGCACATTTTAATCACATACATATGCATACAGAATCCACAGTATATTCTAAATTTAAATATAATCTAAACTTTGCTTATCTTTATACTAACAACATAAGCAAAATTTGGAAAAAATAAGACATTAAGAAGGCAGCATCTCAGCACTAATGATCCAAATGTCCTAAGTGCAAGAATAAAAAATAGCAAAAGGAAAATCTCAAACATTATTCCACATGTGCTACCATACAGCACACACAACGTGCACGTATTTCCACATTAACTTACAGCTTACCACGTGGATCTTTTGCTTTTAAAAAGCCTTTTGGCCATACATATTTTATTCACTTGCCTCATGACATTGGGAGACTATTCCATGGTAGTATTGTATAACAACTATATTCCCACCTTACAGAACAGAAAGAACTTCAGTTCCCACAAGACACAAAACACTTACAGAACATTTAAAAAAACCCACAATTTCAACTTGACATCTTTTAGAGATTATTAACAAATAAATCAATAGCTCAACAAAATTTTCAGCTTTATATTCATGTTAATGCCTAGAATATTCAATTTCTCAATGAAATCACAAAATTAACAGCAGGATTGTTAACTTTTAATCTTTTAGATAGTTTTTTCAGTGGTAGCGCCTCTTAGGAGTTGCTCTGAGCAGAATGTCTGCCATTGCAACTTTTATTTGATTGATAGCTTTTTAATGCATCTTTCTCCCAAGAACCTTTATTCATTTGGATAACAGATCTATCCTTACTCCATGTATATATGGCAGAAATTTTGCCATCTCTAAAGGAGACGAGGAATATTTTTTGGGGGTGTCAGCAAAAAAAGGAAGAAAAAATTCTGCAAATAAAACAGGCATCAGGAGGGCAGCATTTCTTTTACCTATATTATCATTGCAGGTCAGCATGACACATAGCTAGAACTAGGCCACAAATCAGACTACACGTTGTCAGCTTACACTTTTACAGAAAATCCCCATGTTGTATTTCATATAGAGAGATTTGAGAGAAAGTACATTTAGGAAGTAATGTAGTATGTACTGGCTATGGTTAAGCTGAAAGATGGAGGGAACGTCTCTTTATTACAGACTGAAAAGAATTATTTTACATGAAAAGCCATAAATTTTGCTTATAACTACATCTGTGTTGGGTGGGTTCTTATTTATTTAAGTAAATACACAGTTATTCCTGGAACTCCAGTGGAGGCTGTCAGGATACAAAGTATAGGTGCATATTCTACTTAAAAGTCAGCACAAGCTTCCCTAGTGAGTAGCTAACTTGTTTTCCACACTTACCTCCAGATTTTTATTATTACTTTTTTCCCCTCCCACTTTCACTTGGGTCACAAATTCCCAGCAAATTGTGTGGCTTTACTTCAGCCAAAGGACCCATATTACAACACTCATCTTCCTTGCAGTAACTAGATACAGGGATTCCTTTACCAATATTGAGAAAGTTTCCAGAAAACGTAGCTACAGCTACAAATAATACTCCAGAAGGCAAAAGACATTGTTTTAAAACCATCCTACATAGAATTATAGAACACAGACCTAGAAGTGACAAGTGATTGGCCTCCAACTCATTATCGTTGTATTTTATGTATGTAAATAGATACACATTGTTACACACAAAAAACAAGCCACACTTCAGGAAAATGTCCACAACAGAATCTTAATGGTTCATTTAAAAGAAAACAGAACAAAACAAAAAGCTACTGTAAAACTCCATGGAATGGGCTATTTAATCATGTTCTGAGTAGCCATCTTCAAATTAAATAGATTTTTCTAGTTATCTAATTTCACTTACTTGCAAAAAAAATGAAGTTGCAAAAAAACACTTGAGGAAAAGTATCTTTTGAGGTTTTTTTTTTTTTCTGTTTTGATGTTAGAGAAAGCATTCTTTCCAGTCTAATCTTTTTAGCTACTCATACTGAATGTGTTTTATTCCAGGAATACTGAATTTTTTTTATTTGTTTAAAAACAAACAAAGCCCACTTCTTTCAGTGAAACACAGATTTATTTTTTTTTTGGTTGAACTTCTGAATTTCTTTTTCATCAAATTCATTAAAAAAAAAAACAACACCTCTATAAGAGCATTATAGATCAAGACTACTTCATGAATGTATTCATATTTCATGCTAATTAGTCTTTGTACACAATTCCTTTTCCTAGTGTGCCTAGTACATGTGTCTCTGTCCTCAAATGCTCGTTAAATGTGGGAGAGTTCGAGCGTCTGAAAGTTCACTGCGTCTGAAATAGACATTTCAGAATACAAAACTGGCTTTCTTCCTCTGCTGTATTTTATAAAGGTACTACAAACAAAAGCTCTCTTTCCCTTTGAAAAACAAGGCATATAGTAGGTACAGAATGTACTAGCTACTAATGAAGTCATCACCCAGCAGGCTGGAATTCCAGACCTGGGGAATATACATATGTGGGCAGCGTACACTGATCTGTTTATGACAAGTAGGGCTCCTTACTCTCTTCTAACAGAGACCTCCGAGATATCAAATGCCTTTGAGAGCTTACCTCCTCTTGACTTTTCAGTCAGAATTGAGTCTTCTCCCTTTCCCTTTCAAGATATTCATTTTTAATATTCTGAGAACTGAGGTCTAACAAATTAATACACGAACTCTGTAAATTACCACCTAAAATTTACAACTAAGCTGTAACTAAGATAGGTCAGTCACAGCATTGTTAAAACACATACAGCAACCATTTAAGACAATGCACAGTTTTTCTCCCTCCAATTTTTTCCTTCCAAGCCTTTTAACAATAAACGTTCACCACAACCCAAATACCGACCACGTTCTGAATATCATTTATCAGAATTTCCAAAAACAGTTTTTTAAGAATGAAATAATGCTGAAGAGGCTCATTAATTAGTTGTTGAATTACCAAGCAGTTCTCAAAGTTTACCGGAGGTATATCAACAAGCACCTAAAATTACTCAAGAAGAAAAACTATCATAGTTTATTTAAGTGACAAAATTATAATAGCAAAACCATCATACTTCATAAAAAAGAAAATAGCCTTTCTTAAATTGTACTGCTGAACAGCACATTTTTATTAACATTCTTCATAAATTATTTTCCCACCCACAGATTTCTTAACTAAATGATGGTCTTACAGCAAGCATATACTCATATGGGACATCTTCCAGAATCTCAGTTTAATTCTCAGCACTAAATCATGCAGATAATCCGTGTGTATCTGTGCAAGTAACACAATCATGAAGTAAGCAGCAGCATTTCTTTAGTATCCCTGCTCCTAAAGTCTCCAGTGGGGAAGACTAACCTGTCCCAGTAACATTTCAAAGGGGTTAAGCCATGCTAATTAAACTGTAACTGAGGGAATCACTTCCATATTAGAGCATTTGACCTGGATTCAGAATAGATATAATGTTGATTTTGAAAATGAACTCATTTTTTCTAGGAATTGTACAGAATACACTACAATATACCTTAAAGCAACAATGAATAAAGCTAGCAACCTTCAAATATCCCAGAACTCAAACTATTTCCCATCTGTCTCTTAATCTAAATATAATTTAATTCACATAAAGACTATTTCTATTCGCTTTTCTAAAGCTGCAATTACTACAATTCTTTATGTAACACCAACAAAGATAATATCCAAACTACTAAATCTGAACCCTTCTGATACAACAATACTCTGAAAAAATACTATTGTATATATAAATAAATCACATTCCAGGAATAACAAATAAGAGACTTAGGAAAAGTGCATCTGACCTGTACATCATTAATATTTTCCATTATAAATGTACCACAAAGCTCTTAAAACCAGAGTCCTAAAAGAAACATAATTAAAATGTACCACAGATAGAGACCACCAGTAAAAGTCCTGCATCTGTTCAACTCTATGGCATGATTATTCTGAAAGTATTATTTATGTAAGATTTTACAGGAAAACATGACAACACACAAAGCAAAAATAACACAACTGAGACTGATCTTAACTTCTGATTAAATCTATATAGATTATTTTATCCGGGATATTCTTCATTCACTGTCACAGTATGAAAACTAAAGTACAAAGCTGGGGGAAAAAATAAATAAATAAATAAATAAATAAATAAATAAATAAATAAATAAATAAATAAATAAATAAATGAAATATCAAACTTCCTCTGTTTCAAAAGAAAGTCTTTGCAAAGTATCAGTGTTCCCTCAAATTAGTCCACCACAGACAAAATTTGTGGTCAAAATATTAGCATCAAAGTAATTTATGAAAAAAGAGTCTTCCTTTGTTCCCAGTAATATTCATAATAACGCCTTTCATCATACAGAATTAGTGTTAAATATGATCAACACAGAACTGTCAGGCACTCCTAAAGTAAAATACTTCTTTTGTTGCAGTGGTTTTTAAAGCCAAATTAGTGAGTGAATATTCTGCTTCTAATCTACTTCTAGCAAATAAGTAGTATGATTGCTCATAGGTCATACGAACAGTAGTTTACTTAGTACAGTTTTTCAATATATTATTTGTGACTCATTGTTACAAATTACCTGGCACACAGAAACTGGGCCATTTAACTTACTGAAATGTAAGTGTGCTGAAATGCTTTTTGAAACAAAACACAAACAACTAAAATTTAAAAACACTGCCTCCTAATTAGAAGTTTTACTTGTTTTGGCCCCTTCAGAATGCTACTCTAATTTTAGTCCTTCCATACTATGACAAATAAAACGGGTACCGATGCCCTTGAAATAAAAGTTACAGACTCCCTCCACCAGGAACAGGTGCTACTGAACAGTTACCATTTGCACAGTGCCTTCCTCACACAAAAAAAAAAATTAGACAGGAACATCCATACAAGTCATTCCTGGGAGGCCTCATCTGTGATTCTCCTGAACAATAGGCCAGCTGCAGCAAAACTACATGCACCATTCCTAAGATCAGCTTGGAAACCCCACTACCCTGTGTAATTACTGAGTTTATTTATATAGTATAACTATTAAGGAGTCAACTTCTGCAGTTAAGCCTTAGTACCTGATGCAAAACTGAATACAAAGGAACACATGTGTCCTCCTGTTTCTCTTGACACTTTCAACGCAGCAAGACTGGGTATGGTTACCTGGTACAAATTGTCCCTGACACTTCTGGGCAAAAGAACCCTTACTTCATCAGTAATATTACAATATTTTTTTCCTTAATAAAGCATTTACTGTGATAATTTTTTTTAAATAATTCTAAGAACATTTTAAGAACACCAGAAAAAAAAAACCAAACCCCAAAAAAGTGCATGTATATAAAAACACAAGTACAGGCACTATGCTAAATGATAATAATTTCAAGTATCAGTTTATTTAAATAGTGCAAAGCTTTGTCCATCCCTAAGTTTAATGATTTAGCTGTTGGTTAAATCCAGTTGAGAGAGAAAGGAAAAGATGAAAAATTGCACACTAATTTTCTTCTATATGGTACTGCCATAGCCCAAGCAGGAGCCAGGAGGGGAGAAGAGGGGGAAAACCAGGGAGAGCACACTGCCACAGGTACTTGAATTTATTCTCTTGTTGAAAGAGTAACAAATACAATGAAAAATGAAAACAAACCAGCCTACTTCTATGTGAAATTGAGATATGATGACAGATTACTTAAGCATGCAATCTAATTAAGTGGAATTGCTGTAAGATGCAGGAACATTTGGCTTTCCTGCACTGCAAAGCAGTATCTTCCTTTGCTTTGGATTCATATACTTCTGAAAAGAGGGTGAGGAGGCAAAGGAAACAAACATATGCATACTGAATTTATCAGCAGACCAAGGGAGCCACCTGCAGTTAGCAATCCAGAAACAAATACATTATCAGTTTGTGGGTTTTTCTTTCATTTTATTTTGCCAAGTCAACACATATGGTTGAGCTAGCGCAACATATGTGTGCTTAATACTAGAGATTCCTGTATTCAACTGACACTTCTGCCTCACACCTACAAATACAGCTGTGTTACAGGAACTTTGGACAAAACTGACTCTAAGGCTTGTAAAAGTTTAACTTCTCTCATCAATTTGATCTGATCTGGTTAAAATATCAAATTCCAATCTATTTTTAAAACAACTAATCCACTTTCCTTTTATTTCTAAGTACCAAAGGTAAATCAATGCAAACAGTTTTTCATCAAGGATACTGGTGCACCAACCTCATTCTTTGGCTGCTGCTAATCTCTTTACTAAGAAATAGCTGAGAAGTAACATAAACAAAATTTTTTCCCTGCTAAAATCTTTTAATTACATCAGGCAAAAAGGAAGGGCTGATGAAGAATGATGCATATTTCACACTGTCTTTTATCAGTCAAGAATAACAGTGAATATGAGCTTTGTGATATTGACAGAGGAACACCACCCAGAGATAGAACCAACCTTGAAATACCACATCACTTTGATAACAGAATAAAAACTTTAAAATTGCATTTAACGTATACAAATCTCATTATTTCAATGAGAATGTCTGAAGGTAAAACACTCTGATCAAAGAAAAAAAGATTATCTGTTTCAGCAGACTTACTGGTCACAGAAGAGGTTAAAAATAATGAAATTCATGATAGACAGACATAGCTGTTACCTAAGTGGGCATGGGGAAGGAATAAAAAAAGTCAGCTGAATCAAGAGTGTCTACTGTTTTACTCTGAAACTAGCTTACATTACTTTCTTCCTCTTTCTCCTCAATATCTGGCAGATGTGTAAACAGAAAGTTTAAAAAGAACTTGTGAAACAACACACTACCCTCTAAGAGGTAGTTTCACGTAAGAAAAAAATTACATGCTATTTTCTTCGGGATATCAAAAATCAGATGTAGAACACAGAAGACAGCTTTAAAATGGCCTGATTCAGTATACTTAGCCAATTTTGTAGTCAGTTCTATATTCCCTTCTTGCGTAAAGGTACCTTGCACAATTGAAATTAAAAGCTTCAAGAAGGTCCAAAATACACAAACTGTTGTGAAGGTGCAATGGGTCAACAAGTAGCAGCAAAAGGATCTCAAAGGAAACTCACTGCAGACTGTACATGGGTATCCACATGGGAACATAACGTGAACATCTTCTGCATGATGTGAACAAATGATACTACACTATTTACTTGCACGTAAATATTCCAGAATTAATGCATTAATAGTCTCAACAAAATAAGTTCAAACCAAAAGGCTTGGTTTTTTAATTAAAGCCTGATATAAGTATACTAAGAACATTTAAACCATAAAGATGTAGTCATCTAATTTGTTCAACACATACCAAAAAATCAAATACAGACAGTTATGACTTTCATACTGCTGTACTATAGAACCTCTGTGAGAAGAAGAATAATTTCACATAATGAAGTAGCTAAGTTGTTAAAATATACTGGCATGTTTTCCTAACAATGGAAAAATATAAATTTATGTTCTAAAAAGGGTGTTTTGGTAGATGTAGCAAGCAACAGAAAATAAAAGCTTAGGTGGATGGGAATCGCAGCCCACTTACATTCCAGCCTTTAATTCCCTACTCCAAGAAAGCTGACATCTAGACCTTAACTGACATGTAACCACAGCCAGTAGGAAGCAATTAAAAGACTAGCACAGCTCAAGTTTTAATAATTCAGCTTCATTAGAACGTGGTCATCAAGCACTTTAAGGCAAGGAAAAATAAGGTAAAGAAATTTTACCAGAGCTGAAGGAAGTCTTTATAAGCTACCCCAACTGACAGACAAGAACAAAAGATGCTAGCCGATCTACTAAGAAAACAAAATTGGTGGTATCTTTTAAACGCTGTTACCAATAAGCTAGAACAACCACAAGACTTAAAAAGTAGGAAAGCCTCCACTGTAAGCCCACACAATTTGTGGTGAAGACCTTGGGATGCTGATGACCTGTTGCAAAACTGTTTGGATTTCAGTCTTCATGGGGACACAGGATAGGTGAGCGTAACATCAGAAAAAAGCAGGGGTGGATGGTAAGTTCATGTTTGAATGCTAGTGCTGACATAACTGGAGCAACACTGTTTGTGGTATTTTTATTAGACTTAACACTTCATTAAAGTACAATTAAGTTTTGGGGACTCCATATAAGATCTGAATACTTTTTATTCACGCAAACATTGAGTGCAACACCTGCACACACCATCTAAGTACAGTCATAGCCAGGCTTTCACCTTCATCTGTTTTCAGAGCCAGTCCCCTCACGAGTTCTGACAAATTTTAAATGAACGTTTATGTTTACAATAAACTCACTTGGATAAGCATTGTTATCTGCTTACACTTCTGCATAAGTGTCCTGAACTGTTCATAATCTAAACTTTACAGCCTAAAAATGAAGCTGTATCACCTTTAAATAAGCATTATGCTTAATGTCAACAAAAAAGGACAACGATACCACCACTGTAGTTAGACTTATTTAAACAGCATCTTTTTCTTAACCTCATCAGGTCATCATCAGAAACAATGTTGTCTCCCTGGATTGTTCTTCAGCTTTTTTGTTATGTTTGTTACATTCTTCCTTACATTTTTTACAACAACCCTTTCATACTTCTTTCAGTTGCTTATTTCAACCCTCTTCCTCCTCAACCAACAAAACAAGTTTAGATACTAAAATCTTGGCACTGACCCAAAACATAAACAAGTTAAACCATAACTTCTTTCAGCTAGAAGTATGCAACTAGTTAATCTTATCAATGTTTTAATAATTTTCCATTATTACTAATATTTTAAAACTCAGCTACAGGTAAGCCCTAAAAAGTTGTTCACGGAGGGAGATATCACAGGTAGGACTGGACAACCACCTAAGTTTTCATATTGTAATTAGTGAAACAAGGTCACAATAAAATAAGATATATAATATATTCCATATTATGTGTATATTATAAAATTACACATATAAAAATTGAGTATTTTGCTCATGTTTAATTATAGTTTACAGGGAAGCTTGTATTTTCTCTTGTCCTTTCTCACTCAAACTCCTGTAATGTGAAAAACACAACTCAGCTATTAAAACTTTACTTCAATTTTAAAAACATCAAAATGATTGTTGAATTGTATTTTTGAAGTCTAATCATAAAAAAGCAACAGAAGCCTGATTGAGAAGTTTTCCCTTGAGGTAAGTTGGATGGATAATGAATTCTGCACTGGAACAATCCCAATAGTTACAAGACTATTATGTACTAATTACTACCTTTACAGATCTACTGTACACATAATTAGTTTCTTCAGAGCACCACTATCATTCTTGACTGGCAAAATACACAACCTAAATTACAAGAGCCAGAAATTAACATGATCCGTCAGGGAGAAGGCATTAACTTGCTTTGTAGTATTTAGCAATTAGACTATCAATCAAAGAGTGAAAAGTGATTTTGATAGCAGCAGGCCAGATACAGGGAGCATTGTCACATTATTACAAAGTTATCTGAGGCTGTGAGCATATGATGTATCACTACTTATCTACAGAGCCATAACACTGTAATCCTTTACTTTTACCTGCTATGAGACACTTAATCATACAGTTATATACATATTTAATATTCACAAAATTAAACACCAACATTAAAGAGTTTTTGAGATCATATTCCACAAAGTACCACAGACATCACACTGCTACTGCTGAAGTTCTTTTCCCTTATGCCAGTAGCCAAAAATATAATTTGATGTCAGCCAAGGGATAAAAGCAAAATTTAGAAAAAGAATGTTCTAGATGCACCGCATAATATGACCTGCTTAAATTATTCGAAAGATTTGCTACTAAGTAGGTTCTTGCCAAGAACACTAACATCTTAAACATGTCATTCTAGTCGGGGATTTATTTTTTTTAAGGTATTCTACAGAAATATAAGCATAAACACAAACCCACACCCTGCCAATAAGCAGGTTGATGTTCAAGACATCAACGAGAAGACATTCTTAGCTAACAACACAACTCATTATTTCACTGTGTATTAACAGCAGTTAATGATTTAAGATCACATAATAGATTCACATGGACAAGATGCATTTATCTGACCCCTTGTATCTCCTCTCCTCAGTTCTTAAGAAATACTGCAAGGTTCACACTAAGTAATCCAGATAAGGAGCATTCTTGGTTTTATTTCATGTTTCCTTTATACTCCATAAACTGGAACGGATTTTTTTTTTATTTATTTTTTTTTTTAATAAGAAAACATTTATGTGATCCCACAAAGCTTAAAATTTATCACAAATTTAAAAAACAGAAAAACCTCAATATGTCAAAATTATCCTCCTTTTTAAAAAGAACTTGCCCAAAGAGACTGTTGGTTGCCGGGAAGATACAACTGTTTTAAAAGAAGATAGTGCTGAGCTAACAATACCTCAATAGTATTCCTTCCTCTTGCTATTTGAATATCAAAACACAAATCAACCCATGATAAGATTATTTTGCAAACTGAATGCTACTGAGCCTGAAATTTTCAAGTCGTGACAAAAACTGTAAAAGGATGATGCATGTTTTCACCAACAAAATCACTGCTTTCACTTTTAAGCAAAGCATGATCCACAAAATGAAATTCTGGATGATACTAGATCCTCTTTTAGAATTAAGCAGGTCAAAAGAAAACAAGTTAACTGATCAGAAACTCATATAATCTTTACTCTTTTCTTCTGTACAGCTACACAAGGAAATATGTATCTACGTGTTCCACTGCCACCACAACACAGTAACTGTCCCACATCTCAATATCACTCAACTCATTAACGACCACTGCAGTTGTACGCTTATTTGCCAACATCGTCTGTGAGACTATATACCTTGTTTCCATCTCCACATTTGGAAGCACAATTCCAAGTTCAAAACACTAGTCTATGACCTTTAATGAAAGTCTGAAACTCTGAAGAGCATTCATCAGAGGCCCTTAAAAGATTTGGATCATCTGTATCTCGCTTGGAAGAAAAATGGAAAAAATCTATCCAGGCTGTACTGAGACAGCAATAGATAGATCTCAGCCAACTTAGTTGAAACTCCAAGATATCAAAAAACTGTAAAGTCTGAAAGGGAATATTTTTTTTAATCTTTTCATTGCTTCCTGTGCAACACATGTTTTCATAACTGTGGTCAGTAATTGAATTCTCTGACCAAATACTGCAGTTTGACTGTTAGTACTGATTTGAAGCTAACTAAACACATTCAACATAGAATCGTCTAGGTTGGAAGGGACCTTTAAGATCAATTCAACTATCAAAAGCTTGCAGCACCTGGTATTCCCAGGAGCTCTCCCATCCAAATACTAGCAGGGCTCAGTCCTGCTTAGCTTCCAAGATCAGACAAGATTGGGGCTTCTCAGGGGATACGGCCAGAACACCAATGCACTACATATGTGGTGCACTACTATCAAATATCCAATGTTACAGTAGCAAGTAACAATGTAACATTACAGATACTTTTTAAAAGAAAATTTGGATTTCAGCACATAGATTAACGCTAAAAATTATTTTACCAGTCAAGGACATTCCTTTTTGATCCTGGTGCTGTGTCATAACATTTTTAGGTTTTTAAAGCAGTTAACAGATGAATGGAATAATTCCTTAACTAATGAAAACGGCGAAACTGTTTCAGAAGTGTCTTATTACTACTTCCCCCTTCAGCCCCACTTTTTGGTCTCCAGAAGTACCACTTCCCTGCATCTTTGGCTACCTTCCTTGAAAACAGGTGGTACTCAGCAAGGCAGCACATAGTTTAGCGACAACCAAAATCAAGTTATGTTAAAACAAAACTATGTTAAATGATGAAAAATCCCAAAGTTTCATTCTTATTGTGCCAGAGAATTAGGAATAGAATTCAGGGGTTTAATAAAATTTGAGTGCTGCAACCTACATGGGATTTCAAGTTCTTAAGCGTGTATACTGTCATTTGTTTTAACTCAGTTATTATTCCCACTGGCATTCCAAATGATATCCATGATACATAAGATAGTAAACACTAAGTCATTAAAACAGAAATTTAATCCTGTGGTTAAAATACAAAGTGAAGGATCACATGAACTGTTAATTCTCAAAGCCCAAAAGTTAAAGAAAAATAAACCAGTAGCACCAAACCGCTTACAGTCAGTACACACATCCACTTCATAATCTTAAATCTGTGTTTGTTTATTCAGATTTGGCCTATGAACACTTGACACATCTGACTGCATCCACCTTCAAGAACTGCACATTCCTAAAGTATATCATATTCAAGCATAACTGCTTGATAAACGGACAAAAGATTTGTAGTTAGATCAGGAATTCATTCTCTTTCAGTATCTACCACTTCTTGGACTCGCCCATTAGCTCCCGAGTAAGTTATTACTGAACAGTACTTCATCAGTACTTGCTTCTTTTCAGTGCCTGAAACAAATTACCGGTAAATGGACACATACGAAAATACTTATCAATTCACCATTAACCATAGATAATGACTTGAAGAGGCTGTGTGCAGCTTCAGAAGTACTCCAAGACCATCTGAACGTCATGAAGAGCTGAGGATGGTATTAAAGCATCAAAATCATAACCAATATTCAGTTAGTAACTGCATTGCCAACTCAAGATATAAATATTACTATCATTTTTCCAATTGAAGGAATTAAGTGTTTGAGAAATTAATTATTTTTTCCATCTACAGAAGAAGAGCTACTCACACAAAATACTGAGCAGCCTCATTTACACCTGACAGGAAACTCTAGCATAGATTTTATTCTTACCATATTGTTCTCTCTAGTAGTCAAACAGCCCCATTTCAAGCTGCATTCCAACAAAAATCAGAGTATTATCTGACACTTTCTTATGGTATTAAGCAAAACGTTTGTCCTGGTTTTCTGGGAGAGACAGGGTTAATTCTCCCCTGGCTCTAGCAGGGGCCCAGGTATTCCACCCCACACGAGAGCCATGCCCAGGGGGTAGCTGGGAGCTGGCCGGGAAGGGGAGGGGTAACCAAAAGTGCAGGGTCTGCGACGACGGGTCCGGGGCTGCGGTCGAGTTGCGGTGGTCCGTATCTAATCACGTTTGTATCCGTCTCCATCCGTGTTACTGTTACTGTTTTTCCCTGTTCTACCCCTGAGTGTTGCCTTTTTTTCTTCCAATCGCTCTAACACCGCCATGAGGTGTTAGCTGACCGGGCTGCCACATGGTTCTTTGTTGCCATCTGAGGCTAAACCACTACAACGTCTAAAGAATGTACACTCCCATTCAACCCTTTGAAAACTAAGTTACATCATTCATTAATGACAGCAACAATGCAGCTTAACTGTATATACCTTGGAGGGGGCGGGAGGAAGTGCTTCTTAGATTACCCCACCCATGTAAATATTGATTAAAGGAATACATTACAAGATCTTTTTCTTAAATGACAGCTGCATACAGTATTTAAAAATATGAAAGCAAAGACTAAGGACACAAACACAAGAACTCTGAAACAATGTTTTCAATCAGATTTACGGGATCACTACAGTAGGCACAGTATAGCGTTGTGATTTTGTGATTCAAGTATATATTTTAATTGCTATATTCTAAGTCTGACTTGCTGAGGATTTTGCTTTAGCAGAGAGATACAAGCAGGTACTTTTTCTTTTTTTTTAACACATCAAACCCTACACATGTTGAATATCTAAAAGAATCAGACAACTTACAGTTCCTGCAGCTAAGAATATTAACGCAGGTGAACAGGATCTTAGTATTAGATTCTTAAGTATAATTTAATTTGAAGAAAATTCACATCCACCTGCAACATACCTTGCTGTTGTAAGAGATGTTATTACAAACTGTTCCTCCCCTCATGCTGTAGAGTGAGGGAGGAGCAATTCTTGTTATAGACTGCTATGTTTTGTAAAAGTATACGCTTTAAATGATCTTCCTGCTATAAAACCATTATATGAATTCCATTCTATTGCATAAAGAGATTGTCATTGCAGTTTTAAACTTAATAATAGCATAATAAAAAAGTAAAAGAGAAATGTACCTTTCATTTGTGTTCCAAAAGTAACTGCCAGTTTTGCAAACAGTTCTGGGTTCTCAAATTTATCTTCTTCAACTTTTACCCAAAAGCTGTTTTCTGCTATTTCTTGAGGTTCAATCTGAAACAAAAATGGCATCTCCAAGGTTAATAACTAGTATTTTTAATAACCAAGTTAAAGCCAATGACTTGTATCATAATTGGACTGAATTAAGCTTCGGTATGTTCCAGATATTTTGTTGGCTTAAAGATGCTTCCTAAACAAAACAATCAGATGAACTGCCCTCTGCCTACACAATGAGTTTGTTATATTTCTCCCATTTGAGTTTTCCAAACAGGCTTGATAACATATTAGCATCTGTGTTTGAAAAAATTCTAGCTTTCTCTTGATGACTTGGTAGACAGTTCCTACATTTCTTATAACTGGTATGCACCGCTGCTACTTGAGAACTGCAGAAGAAATAGTTCCTCTTACACTGCCAGAGTATGGAATACCTTATTTGCAAATGTCAATGTGGACCTTTCAGTGATTCATTATCAAGTCTGTAAGAAGAATTATCTTTTTAAATATCAGAAATAATTTTATACTTTTTTTAATGAACACACCTTATTTGATATTGGCTACGTTAAAATAAGAAAGTATTCTGCAATATAGAAGCTGAAAGCCAATTTTATTCTCCATGTATAATACAGAACAGCTATTTTGTTTTCAAAATACATTCCTCTTCCAGTTTTTTAAGTCTTACCAATTCTTGTTTACAAGTTTGTTTAAATGTCAATTAATTTTCAAGGGCTGTTTAACGTCAATATAATAGGCAGAAAATTTACCACTCCTACTCTTGTCCGTCTCACTAGGATTTCATGGCAACACATTTGTCCACCACCTTTTGCCATAGGATTAACCCATTAACACATAGGTGCTTTAACACCTGCTGCAGATAAGACACTTTTAAAAACTACTTTAAACCAGCAATAATGGTGAAGAGAGTTACAACAAAAGGCACTAAAATTCATGCTGTTAAATTTATTCCCAAAACTACATCTCCTTAAAAGCGGTGATCAAACAGTCTTTCCTCTTTTTTGATACTCCGGAGATCTTTGGCCCTGTTCCCAGAGCACTTAAATAAAGTCTCCATTTGCAGTTCCTTTCCACTGTCACACACAGTGTTCAGATGCACAATTTATAAATTATTTCTACAAACAGGAGAACATAATGGATTACAATGAAAATGGCTAAAATGACAAGTATGTAGTGCAAACTAAAAAGCTTATTTTTCTGTACATTGTCAGGACAGCAGGCTGAGTATGTTTCACAGTTACAAAACTAGTGCAACTGACTCTAGAATGAGATACTACTTAAAAAGGACAACTGAGTGTAAATTACAATTCTTCCCTGCTTAATTGAAATGCCTAAATAAATGAAAAAGATAAAACAATTGTAGGAGAGAAACTATCCCAATTAGCCAACGACGTGGCAAGTCAAAGATGAGCTGCAACTTCATTGACATGGGTGTGCCAATGGCATACAAATTTTGTTTTTCCCCTGGCAAAATATAAATTTGTGATGAAAAAAGTCTAGATAGAAATATGCAAAGAGATAGAAGGGGTCAATATAAAAATTTGGAAGTCAAATATCATAAAGGAAGCTAACTGAAATAATAGTCATAAAATATTTTCTTAAAAGCCCATCTGCAAATGCATTTCTACAACAGAGTTCCACTTCAGAAGGAGAAAAAAACATTTTAAAAAATCCAGAAAATTTTATGATAGAAGCCTTAAAGAGGGTAATCTTCTAAACAGAAAGAAGACAGGATAAAATATCCATGGTAAAATATCTTCAACAGACAAACATTTCGTAAGTGAAGAAATTAGTGTATGTCTATATATATATATATGGGTTTTAAAGGTTCTATAGTTCAAACAATTCATAACAGTATGTGAATTCAACTTTTATGTGGCTAGATACATTTCAAAGGAAAAAAAATATTTATGCAAATTGTTTATATGCAAATTTAACCAATTTTTAAGCCAATTTTTAATATGCAAATAAGCAAAACCCCTCAACAATTTATTTTTGCTGCACTCTTTACACTTACTTCTAACACCCTCACCTACAATTCTCTGTAACTGGCCTGAAATTTCCAGCACTATTGTACTGTAGCACTAACAGTGCATACTGATGTGTGTTAACCGGAACCAAAGATTTACAGCCTTTTCCCCCCTAGATACTTTTAATTCCTATTCCCACAATAAGGAAGGAAATTTATCATAGAGCCTTACCTGCAGATTATTTTTATTAGAATTACAGACAGCAAACGTAAAGACAATTTCAAATTTATTTTAATATTTATTGAAACAAATACCTTAAAACCATGGTGGACTATTTCGAATATCCTTCTACTTAAATATTTTGAAAGCCTCTTTTTAAAGTACTAGGGGTGCTTTCAGATTATTTTGGCACATATCCAAATATTTTGAAATCCTGTGGCAAAATACTAAAGATAATTTATAAACATTAATTCCTCTGATAAAAGAAACTATAAATTGACATGTGGTGCATTTCCACACAGGTTCTCTCAACTTTCTAGATTACTCCTTCCAAAATTTGTGGGATTAATCACTCATGATACCACTCTTATTTGTTACTCCAAAGAAAAAGCCATTTCACTAATCAACACTTCAGTAATTAGAGGACCACAAAACCTCAACTTAGTTTTTTTCTTTAGAAAGACAATAAAGATCATTTATTCAAAAATATCAGAGGACAGTTAGTTTTTCTTCCAACAGTAAACTTCTATCCTTACTGGTTCTTGAAGGGTTTTGCTTGAAGTGGTGATGGTGTATATTCAGAAATGTTACAAAGCTACTTATCTTCCATCACCTGAAAAATCCTTGTGGGAAAAACCAGATTGACTTCCAACCACAGCCCTGTGCTCTTCCCCTAAGACCATCCATCTTTACATACACTCTTAAATCTCTTGGATCTGACAGGGTAATCGATTACCTTAGAACTCAATGGATACATGATCCTTTGTCCAAGCAATACTGTGCAAACAGTCTGTTACCCCTTATTATCACATCCTCAGCCAGTAGAAACATCTACTGTCATCCAGCTCCATCCAGGACATCATGATAACACCCAACTTTATAGGAGGATGTATATCTACATCCACATGAACTTTCCAGTGGTTTTGCAAGCTCTGAAACATCCTTAAAAAAACCCTGCATTATTTCAAGAGTATGATTTATATTATAAACAGCTGTTCAATGTTAAGCTGCAACTTCTGTTCAGCAATGACCACCTGTAGCCACTTTACAGCTTACATCAATTTAATATTTTAAGTTCTTGGTACCAACACACTATTGAGACAGAATATGGTTTTCAAGTAAAGTATCTGACAGCTGGTTGCACACAAAGATTTAGTACCTTGACAAATAAGCAGCAGGTATCCAGTCAAGCTACACTGAAGTCTAGGATAGAGCTCAAATCAGAGAGCATACAATATACAAAGGTCCTACTTTGATTTGACTTGATGATTTTGTGATACATGTACTTTTTTCCCTACAGCAAACCTCAACACATCTATCACACTTTACACCACTAAAACACTGTCAACCAAACTGCCTTTAAGATGCGATGGTTCAGTTTGATGATAGATCACAGAATCATCATGGTTGGAAAGTACTTCTGAGATCACCAAGTCCAATCATAGATGCAATTATCTAGTACCACAAATTTAATTCCTTTATAAGGGAGGAACAGTGGTGCAACTGATCAAAAAGGGACTTCAAAGCAACACTTAAAGGTGAACCTGGATACTCACATAACTTCTTTTGTCACAAAGTGGCCAATTATACTGAGGTAAGTAATAATTAGTAACTGCTCTTACAGTTTAGTTTGCAAATCACAGAATGTTCTTACAGTTTACTGCTTAAATAAATGGTTATATTTTAAGATGCTTTAATAAGTGGAAGTTGATTAAATATAACCATGTTCAGACTGTGCAGAAGCACACTTTCACTAGAAGCTAATGGTGCCCAAACACACTTGAGTAGTCCCATAGCTCCCCCCAGTGGCCATAAACCTGTTTTAGCATATAACTAAATTTGAAGCAATCAATGAGTATCTTGATTAATTACTTACAAATATCATTATAGCACAGATACCAGCATTCTCTGAACTTACAACTAGATTAGACAAACTTTGGAGGTTTCTATATCAAAGAGCATGCTGTTATCTGTGTTTGAAAACTGCTTTAAAACTAATGGTTTGGGTGTATGTATGCCACTTCATGCCAAGCCAAGGCCCACATTCACTGGACCAAATAGAATGGTGCCCTCTCTTTTCACCTGGGTCATCATCACAGATTTTCACTCTGCTTTGATACACACCAGCAATACAAGTAATTTGTTGCAGAACTACGGAATTCAGTGAGTGTTCACCCACTGATTGTACTCCCCATACCTCAGGAGACACAGATGTCCTCTCACACCTGCTCCTCATGAAACAACCAAATGAGAAATACAACACAAGAGTAAAAATTTCTTCATTGTTTACAATAAGAATGGATGTTTAATCATTGCCTTTACAACCTTCTGATAAATTTTGCAGCTGTCTTAACAGGATAAACACCTGTCTGTCTTTCTCAAAGAAAGAACACTGTTAAAGTGTGTTTTGTAGTAGAACTATCATTGACAGGCAGGTAAAGCAGTGAAAGTAAAATTTCCATTCAAATTTCTATTCATTTTTCTATTCAAATTTCTATCACAAGAACAAAATAAATATAGACACAAAATAACTGGCTTCATTTCTTAATTAGATAATTTATATCAAAATATTTTATTTATTCAGAGGACTGTTCTTAAAATAATTCTTAACCTCATATCAAGGCCTCTTCCCTTAAACAGAAAATTTTAGTAGTTTAAGTCTCTATCTATACTATCCACTCCTCTCTTTTTAAGCTAGTCAAGTTTTTAAGTTTCATCCAAAGCCTTCAAAATTGAACTAGATAACCCAATGAATTGTCACCATACTAGTTTCCCTTGTGCTTCATTTTTTAAAGAAATTAATTCCTAGAAGGCATAAGAGAGCAATCATGTACTGTTCAGTGGAGAAGATAGCAAAGCTAAAAATAACAGTCTCTGGAAGCCTGACTCACTTTCAACCTGTCCTCAAAAAAGAAAAAAAAGTCATAAGACAATTTATGGCTCCTATAATCAGAGAAGACAAAACTAAAACCAGAGTTCTGCTTTCCACTGTCTTCCAAAATTCCACATACCCACTCATACCAAGTTTTATTGCATTTTATACCTAAAGACTCAAGTAAAATCTCTTAATACATCTCCTTTTTAAACATTCTCATTGCTCAGACACAGCTGCTTCAGTTCAGCAGACAGCTGTAGTTAGGCATTGACTCTGAATCCTTCTATCAACTACCAAATTGTTGAAGTTCCTAAATGGCAGTCTTCCCAATAGTTTTCCAACCAATTATCTACTTTAAGATTCACTTCCTCTGTCCTAAAACCCAGCAATCCTTTAACTGACTTAACTTTGGCTGAAAAAAAGTCGTAACATGGTGTATATTTGTTTTATAACTTAAATCTGCTTTAAACAAGACATCTTGAAAGAATTAAACATTTAGCACTTACCTGATAGCAAAAGGTGTCTTTGAAAAGCAATACCAACTGAACCACAAACACTGCATCAAAAATGTTTTGTATAAACAATGGAATTAATTCCTCAGACTTCATGAGTACTATTAACAATATAACATAAACATTACATTACCCCCTTCTTCCCCAAAAGCCACTTTTTATCCATGAGAATAAATACCGTATCATTGAGAATCATACCTTTGACCAGTTGATTCTCTTCATTGTGACTTCCAACTTATACTTTTTCTTCTCCTTCATCCCATGTGGTAATGCTGGCATCACCACAAAGGGAGCAAAAGGAACACCTCCAAGAGCTGGTGGCATCGGAGGCCCACCAAAAGGTGGTGGAGGAGGAGGAAGTGGCACTCCACCTGGCAGAGGAGGTGGTGGAGGGATTGCTGCTCCACCAGGCAGAGGAGGTGGTGGAGGGATTGCTGCTCCACCAGGCAGAGGAGGTGGTGGAGGGATTGCTGCTCCACCAGGCAGAGGAGGTGGTGGAGGGATTGCTGCTCCACCAGGCAGAGGTGGTGGTGGAGGGATTGCTGCTCCACCAGGCAGAGGTGGTGGTGGAGGGATTGCTGCTCCACCAGGCAGAGGTGGTGGTGGAGGGATTGCTGCTCCACCAGGCAGAGGAGGTGGTGGAGGGATTGCTGCTCCACCAGGCAGAGGAGGTGGTGGGGGAGGAGGAGGCAGCATTGATCCACCAGGTAGCAAAGGTAGTGGCACATTTTCACTTGGTAAGGTTGGATGTAATGGTGCTCCTTCTGCCTGTTGACCTGTCATGACTGGAGCCTGGAATATAAAAGGGAAATCCTTTTAATCAGGGAGGGGAGAAAACTTAATACGAAGTTGAACCAAGTAGGATGCCTTGTAGTCAACTGTACCTCAAGAAAATGAGAAATGCAACCATTCTCCTATTTAAATGAGAAGCAATAACAATACATTATATCATGTTCCACCAAACTGCCAAGTAAACCGAATAAGCTAGCATTTATATAAACACCAATTGTTTCCATTTTAAAGAAAATTTAATAGTAGCAGTAACATTTAAGTGAACAGAACAGGATTTTATTTTTTACCAATGCACAAAGCATTTATCCCATTTAGGATATCCTGGCAAGCTGAGGCATCAGAGATGGTAATAACCACAATGCATTTTAACAACACCAATCAGCTGGTGGAAAATTTGCCACAGAAATCACCATTGCAGTGCAACAAGTTAGGGGACCACAGTTGTTCATTACTACTCTGAACTAGCGGGGAGGGGAGAGGGAGGAGGTGGGTAGCAATAAAAAAAAGCCCAAATCATGCTTTCTTTTAAATCTGTGTGCAGTTGTTTCTTTGGTGACATGAAGAAAGAGCAATTGCAATGTCATTTCTACTAAGCTTTAAAAGGAACAATGAGAAGAAACAACAGTATCTTAAGAGAGGTTTCTGTAGTGATAACTTCATCCTAGCCTAGTACAAATTCCTCACATTTCACCACACAAGCTCATACTCTATTTCCTCTACTAATTCATTACAAAATTTTTATGCAATATAAGCTGTTCATTTAATGTAATTTGCGTAGTATTTCCCTACACTATTGTTACTAGTTTACAGGAAGCGAGAGCTTGTCAAATAAAAAAAATAAAAAAATCTGATCTAAACATAAGTACTACAATATATTTTATGGGGTGCATAACACTAGAGGAAAAAAGGCATAGATACTAGAATGTTGATGTGTACTACTTAACTGTACCATTACTGTGAACAAGTTGTAATGTCAGTGTAATCTGAACTGTGTTAAAATCTTTATAACAGGATTAATAAAAAAAATATTTTTAATCTGATTGCTTTACACAAGGCACGTGTTTCCCTCACCCATGAGGTACTCAAGAAATTGTAATGCAACAAATGGTGAAGAACTCATTAAAACAGACTGTCAAATTTCAGTGTAACTTTGTCTTATTTATATCAAACATTAAAATTGGTAAGAGTAAAGTAGGAACAGAATCGTCTGTGTGTGAAACCAAAATAAGAAATGATAAGACAGCACAGGTTACAACAATGGCTTGGACAACAGCAAAGGACACAACGGCAGTGATCCAACAATCCAACTGTTAATGCAAGGTAACGTGCTTACATTAAGATGGGAAGGCCAGTGCTCTGATAAGTACAGCACAGACCACTTGGCAACAGAAGACCAGCATTCTGAAACCAGGATGATAGCAATGAGGTTACAGAACATCAGATGCTATTCTTCCTCTTATTATCCAAGTAGGAAGTGAGATCGTAGGCATTAAGAGATCCACAATAAGGAAAGAAGGCAACAGGCAGACCTTGCCTAGCATTGAAGGAGTAGGAAATAAGGGAGGCCGAGTTGCAAGCATCAAACTATAGTATCTGTTGGTTCCTAATGGGTGTAAAAGACCTTTCTAAAACCCATTTCATTGTCATTAAACAAAAGGAAGCCAAGAGATGTTGTGAGGGCTCAATAGACAGCATTTCTTATTCTCTCTGCTTCACAAGTGACCCTGGACAGATGACTTGGAGATACAGTTTTGGTGCTTACAAGCAAAATTTATCAGGAAATGAGTGCAAGTAAAATCAGCTTCACTGAAATGAAATATTACCTTCTCCTTCCATAAGATCTTGCATTTTTTTATATATTTACCTATGAGACTATATAAAGCTAGTGTAATATTAATTTTAAAAGTGGCTACAGTCGGATATCCAGAGTTCAAAAGAAATATTGATGTTATCAGTTGCATGTATGTGGTGGAAGGTATGTATATGGTGCACACAGCTACCATGATTTTCATATTTGCTTGGAATATTCCAATTCAGTTATAAAGCCTTCCAAAACAAACACATTCTGAAAAACATACAGAAATACCTGTTAAAGCATAAACAAATACTTTGAGGAAAAAGAAGTCAGGCTGGATTTAAACTTTTCATAGCATGATGAAATTTTTTCATCAACGGAGCGAATGTCTGTGACAGGTGTTGAATATACTATTTGAGAAATATTACCTCTAACTATCCTCAGTAGTTTATGCTGGCTTAAAAACAAATCAATGTAACTACAACACACATTTCAAACTCCACAGAGACAATATACTCCAGGGCAATTTCTTTTCAATTCTTCTTAAACAAAAAAAAAAAAAAAAAAAAAA
>VZRU01011470.1:384083-417146 GCA_013398155.1 Pedionomus torquatus
TGAACTATGGAACTTACTGTGATTTAGTTTTATTACCTGGGTTTGTAGCCGTTTGATTTCTGTTTCGAGTTCTTTGATTTTCTCTTCTCTTTTCTGAAGCTCTGCTTGTGCTTCTTGCCGAGCTGTGAACTCTTCATCAAACTGTAATGATTAACCAATACAAAAGTGTTTATCCACTTCGTATTATATTTTCAGGAACTGTTTGAACAATATAACAAACCAGAGCAATAGACGCACTTTTAACTTAAAAAAAATATAAGTATTTTTCCAGTATGTGTTCTTCTAGCACCACATAATTTCACTATCTTCCACTCAGACCCTGCTACTTAGTAAAGCTGTATATTCAACAGATTTCCCCCACTGCAGAACATTGCAGACTTTTCAGACTAAACTGAAGTATGCATATCATCCGGCAAGCTTAAATCTGAAGAGACGTGTGTGCAGCTTCAGCACATCCATAAAGTAACATAAGCAGGGAGGTATCCAAATAAATTGGTGATCCCTTTAGCCTTGATGTCCCCATAGAGAACAGAAGTCCTGCTTATGACATGATTACAAGAAATTTGCTGTGTATTTTCATCCCACTGCTGTTTGCTAGGCTTAAGAGAGTTATTAGCATCTTTAAAAGCTTCTGTTATACATTCTTCCAAAGGAAAAAACAAAACAAAACAAACTTCTGACTGGGATAAACATGTTGACTGTCACTTACAAAGTACATTATGATAAATAATTCTGCCAGGGAAGCATCACAATTTGTTTCCTATAACATTCAGACACCTTATACCCTATTAAAAACACATCCACATTTAACACTGAAGAGAGAAGAGTTACTGATTTCATGCAACCCTTCATTTGAAATTTATAATCATCACGTACAAGAAAATGTACTGCCTTTTGGACTGCAAAAAGGCTCCTTAGATCACTTCAGCAAAAATTAACAATTTTGAATGCTTTTAATACACAACATGGTATACAAACTTCAGTAGTACTGCAGCTAATGTAGTACATTCAGCAATTCATATCCTTAGACAGGATGTGATGAGCTGAAATTAACAAGTTATCCATTAACATAGTTGAGGAAACAGGAATTTAAATAACTTGAGAAAACATATTGTATGAAAAACTTTTTAGCAAAACCTCCAATAGTGATAAAGCAGAAGGATAAGAATCAATTTCTTTAGAAACACACTCAAAAAATTTTCTTACAAGAAATGTACCGAGCTGCAATTCTTCCAACAGAGATCACTTTAAATGTCTAACCTCTCCTGTACCTAGTAATAAATGAAAACTGCCCAAGACCAAAAGAGGATGTAGTTATCAAGTTCCTAATGAAAGAGAACAGGATCAGAAGAAAAAAAAAGACAGCCTGTTAGCAAAACAGGTCCCTAAGTGCATTGTAAGATTCCTAAACATGAATAACAAGGAAATAAACTATTCATCCTCATAATGTAATAAATTATCCGTGGGTATTATAAGCATATAAAGCAGTACTTTAATATTAGCATCTCTGTGCCTAAAGAGTCGATGCTTTTTCAAACTCTGAATGACAATGCTTTTCCATAAGTTTCTTCAGGTTCTAAATGAAAGCTGGGTGAAGAGTTATGAACACTGTCCCACCAATTGTCTACAGCAGAGGATACAACTGAAAATATGTGCAGCTAACATTACTCATCAGCTTTTGAATTCAGAGTAAAGTGAATCTCAGCCACAGACACACACAGAGAAAAATCCCAAATGCCCAGAGCTATTAAATGTGAAGACATCCCTCCTGCCTGTGCGTACACTATTTCCCCCTTTCCACTAAGTTTGTACTGCGAAACAAGCCTACTGTGTTCCCATCAGGTTTCTGTTCCATACCATAAAAAGAGTGATGATTAGGACTTACCTTTCTTGAAAATTCTGCTGCTTTCTTTTCACTCTCTTCTACTTTAGCTTTGTCCACACATGCATCTGGAATTTAAATAAAATACCACACAAACCAGGTAAAATCACAGCTCTTAGGTGCCTTCCAATCATAATTAACCTATAACCCCAACACAAAGCAACAGATAAAAACCACAATGAATTACTAAGTTGAGCTGACAAAACATTTGATAAATAATGTTGATAAGCAAAATCCGTTAGTTTAAAAAAAGTGGTGAGGAGACATGACCAAGCAAGCTGAAGATGAATCATCATAGTTGTAAATTATTTTGTAGGCAAGAAGAATTTGGGCAGACTGTGAATCCTCACTCAAAGGTACAAAGAATTTCTATTGACTTCTCATGCAGTGTAAAACTCTAAACCTTTTAAGTGAGTTAAACACAAGTAGCATATATTACAGGTGGGAATTGGTACAGAGAGACCACGGAGAGTCATAGCTAAAAGAATCACGTCAGTGGAAACTGAGAATCAGAAAATTAAGAAATGCATCTTAGATATGCAGAATATATCTTTTAGACAGCAGTTTTCACCCCACCAAAGTCAACACATACAGTATCCTTTCTTTGATGCTTGTGTCACATCATTAAAAAAAAAAAAATCCACCACATTTTCCCAGATGAAAGGGGCCTCCAAGAGCAATTACTTCCTCCTATGAAATACTTATTCTAGAGATGCCCTTGTATTTCAAAAACACAATCTATCCTACTAATCTTCAGAAAAAAATAAAATAGTTGTAATGCTAATAACTGCCATTTCAGTGATATTTATTCATTTATTCATCTGCTTCTTTCCAATGTGACATGAGCATCCACAATCTCTCAATGCTTTAACTCCTCAGTTTACCTTAAACTAACTGCAAATACTTAGGAATATCATATAAAACATTCTTAGAATGAACCATATAACAATTATAAATCCACTAATGATTAATGCTAATGTAATTTTGATACTTGTAACAGACCTGAAATTCATAGATTTTACGAACAAGCAATTTTTGGTTATTAAGACTACTGCTTACAGGTAAGGCAAGACTAATTTGGAGAAGTAAACTTCATCAGCTTAGTCTGGCCTTCTCCACAAGAATGCTTATAGCTTACACACGTTTCCAAAAAACTAAAAAAATTCACACAGTCGATTTAAGTTTAGTCAGAAGCATACAAAGAAAAAAAGTCCACTTCAGTAAAGTAAGGTACAATTGTTTATAGTATACAAACCAACAAGATGAGTAAAATCAACGTCCATTCTTCCTCTACATTTAAAATCTGGATCCATGCCACTGCAGTGCAATACTATCTGTGATACACATTCTTCTATTATCTTGTAATACTGAGGTCTAGCAAAGAAAACATTTTAGAAGATAGTAAGAACATGTACAATCATTTGGTCAACATGGTGGGGGATAAAAGAAACAACTTTAACTCCCAATATACTCAATATATAATTCAATATATGAATTATATAATTGCCAGTATAAGGACCAAGTTAAGAGTCTTATTTGCATTCCAGCTAATGAAGCACTTTTGTCAGTTTCTCAGAAGGATATCTGAAGTTCAGGACTCCACAAACTATTGTGCACTTCTCATTTCTCCTTTGCCAGACAATAATAAATAAAACTAATGTCTTCAGTATTTTCAATATATGCTGCCAATAATTATTCAGCACGTTCTCAACACCGTGAATTCCATGACTGCCAACAACACCAGTATTGAATGAAATGGAAAATGATATAACTATTAACTTCATTACTGGATATATATTTCTACACAACAACATCAGGAATCTCTAAGATTAAGGGAATCTGTCTTTAAAATCTGTGGTTTTTACCAGTGCAAGATATTACATGTCAATTTCATATACCACTGAGGTCTCAAAGTAAAAAAACCCTCAAACCTAAACTGATGATATTCCAAAATTAAAATATATATATATAAATATAAAAATCAAAGATTTAACAGGCTATATTTTACTTCTTAATTTTATCACCATGCATATAAATTGTTTTTACCATCATTATACAACAGAACATTTCACTCTTAAAACAAAATTTTGCATGTTGTCAAAATTAGCATTTTGACAGTGTTAAAACGCTATGAGGTCCACGTAAGAGAAGCTTACATTGAAAACACAAAATACTGGAAGTATTTTTCATTATTAGCTACACAACTTCTAGGTTCTTTGAAGTCATGAAGTCATCAAACTTGCAGAAAGGAAAAAGCGCTCAATGAGTTAAGACATTCTGGGATGAAAGTGTTAGAATAAGGTTTAAGTCTTTGAAATAAGCATTATTAGATTTAATAATCTCAATTAACATTGAGCAGAAAGACAAATAACATAATAGTTACAGAACAACTATTCACATGTGATTATGAGCTACTCAGTTTACCAGGGTCATGATTTCTATTTTTCCTCCCTATTTTTCCTCCTACCCCCTCCAAAAACCAGACCTGACAGTTGACACTTACCGGACATAGTAATCATTTCTGATGAGTAGGAAATGTTGGAGAATCGACAAGAAATAATTTTCAGAAGAAGTATCTTTCAACATATTGTACAGCAGATGAAATACTTCATTCACATCAGTTCAAACATTATTAAGGAAATAAAAGGTCTAAGTACTAATTTTCTTAAGTTTTAAAATGAAACAAAAAAAAAGTGGAAAGAAACGTGTGTGTGAAAATCCCTAAGATGATACACAATAGTGACAAATGCTACACATAGAGCATTCTAACTTATGTTTAATAAAGTTATTAAATGATGTAACAAATCATAACACAATTTCTGTAAAGGATATTCCATTTCAGCTCTGATGTCATTGAGACGATGTGACAGTTCAATTAAGTCTTCTTCTTTGTTCTCATCAAACACTTTCAGTTGAATATCAAGCTCTTCATTTTCCTTATCTTTCAAGCCCTATTTTTCAAGGCATAGTATATCTTAATTTGCCCCTTTCTTAAAGCAAGAATTCCCCCCTTCAAAGATTATATAACAACAAAATGCAAGACATTAACCTTTTGAACAGGGTGGGGTTTTTTATTAGCGTTGCAGAGCTGAGAAAAATTAAGGCAAAATACCAGCCTTTGCAGGTATGGGCTGCAGAACAAACATGAAGCCACCTAATTGAGTTCTCTTAATGGGATAGTCAGCAGTTTACACTCATCAATGTCAGAGCATAAGGATATTTCAAAATATTAATGAAAGTAAATGGAGGAAGCCTAAAGAAGCATTAACAAGATATGCTTACAACTTCTGTTAATTAGATCATTGCATAAAAACATCCACAGTACACTGAGCAATACTTCGAAATATAAATACAAAATACAAATTGGTACTTGGAGCAAGGAATTTTTTTTTCTTATATAAGAAATACAAGTAATTTCTCTAATGCACATAAGAGCCAAATTTTGCTTCCAAATCATAAAAAAAGGAAATTAGCTCAAAAGATGTTACTGTGAATGCACTCCAGACTTCAAATGAAAATCAGCCTGGAGTTGTCATAACTGGATTTGCACAAATTGAATAGCAGTCATTTCTGTTCAAAAAAAAAAAAAAAAAAAAAAAAGCAGAAACTCATACCAATTCTACTGTTTGAAAAATCAGAAAAGGCTACTTCTAATCTGGATAGATTACAACAGAAATATGGATCCTTCTGATTGTTTTTTTTTCAATCAAGAAACTCTCATTTATAGATTTCTTGAAAACGTACCCTAAGCACAGATATGAGCGTGAAGTTTTCTTAAGATACTTTATCATTAAAGAAGTTGATTTCAAATGCAAAAAACATCCTCTACCTTGGACATTCATTCCCTGCAGAATTAATCATCTGAGTTTGATGTATATTGTAATTAAAACCTTACAAACAGCAAGACGTTATTGACTATTTTAGTTAACATCTTACATGAAATATTAATTAACCTTACTAGAGACAGAATTTCAATAACAGTTTTTCAACACTTTTAGAAAACATTGTTATCACTAAATACTAATTGCTCTTAAACTTATAGCTGTATGTCAGTATGGTCGACAAAGTTTCCATCATGCTTTATTACGAGTTAGTTTATTTGCCACCTAACAAACCCCAAATTCATAAAGTTTTTGAATATTTATTGATTGTGTAAACTAACTCTCAGTAGATTAAAAACCCCTTAAAAGTTCTTCAGGCTTTCAGATTCCTACAGCAAATGAAGACAGCAGATCACAGTAATGTGTCTACATGATATAAAACTAAATGCATACCCTAAGAAATATTAACATACGTAGATCAGTGACAGTTTCAGAGCTGAAGGTGCTAGAAACTGAAGGTTTTTATCCCTGGCAAATACTTATCATCCAAATCTTCTGATCCTAAAGTCATAGCAGTATAAATTCCATTTCAGACAAATACAAGCACTCTGATTTCTCTTATCTTTTGTAAGCAACTGCTAAGCAGCCTAATCACACATAACTCTGATGGTAGTTTCAGAATGGTTTCTTGGTTAAGAGATATACAACTACCCCTAAGTCACAAATATTCATACATAACTACCCATAAAGACATACTTCTGTGCAGTCTCAAAGAGACTGAGTCAAAGAGAGTGAAAGAGTCAATTCAATTTTCCCTTAAAAACTCTAAATGCCTTTTCAGAAAGCAGATTAATGGAAAAACTGATTTCAAAGAAAAAAACAGGAAGAGAAAGAAATTTAGTCCAAGATTGGTTACACAGCCAGATTCACATTCCTGCATGTGTTTTGAGCTCCTTATGCTAAATTTAAGTATGCTAATTTAATTTCTAATACACTGACTTGTTTCAACTACCATTCTGGTTTACATAGGTAATAAGAGCTTAAAGTTGCAACTGTTCAGAATTGAAAGCAGATTTGTATTGATAGTCACTACAAATCTTTCCCACCTGCTACTCTCAGTAAAACAATCTGGTTATCTTCAACATTCACAAGCAGTTGACTGTGATCAGTTTCTACACACATATGACTTACTGGCAATATTTTCTTGAGGCCACAACGTAAAAACTCATTTCTCAAGTGTATCCTGAAATCAAGATCTTCTGGAGATGTAACAAGGGCATTGATGAGCTGCATACATGCTACCTATTACCAGAAATACAAGCAAAAATTTTTAGTATATCTCAAATGAAAATATTGTCTTTTACTATTTCAGTTTAATATTGTTATGCATTACACATGCAACATTTGACTTCAGTTAATTTAAGCAACATCAAATACTGCTCTGTTTTCATATTGTCTGTGTTTCTGCTGTCAAATTTGTATCACAGAGGGTCATACTTTATTCCCACACCACAGTTCCACACTGCAACTCCTTTCTCCAAAGTATTCACCAATTTGAAAACAACCTATTTTTACAGTAATTGAAAATTTTAGAAAAAACAAATGCAAACCCACCCCAAAACAATCCGTACAGAAAGTAATTCACATCATCAGGTGCCTGTTCTACTCCCACACAGAGCTTCGGCAAAATACCTGAAGTCTTAAGATACTGGCTAATGTATTCATTGAACGGCTGTGCACTTGAATTGATTTACTTTAGAACAGGTAGACAATAGCATAATGCCAACAGTGCTGATACACGTTAAAAGACTGAAACAGGACTCCAGGGAAATACCAAGCTTAGTAAGAGACTTTAACTGCAAATAGAAGTAGCATTAGAATAGGAAAAAAAGAAAATAAAAATCAGTAGCTGCAAAGAATAAAGTCAGATAAAAGCACCCCTCCTGTTTTAATGAAACACCTTATGGAATCTTAAATTTCTATTAAAAGACTTTTTCAAAGGCACTCCCTTTATTCTGCTGTATCTTCAAATAATGTAGTATCATCATGCTTGCTTGAATGATTCACGTTATTTTGCTACTATGACATGATTTAACAAGTCAAAGTACATGTCCAATCTGAAATTAATAGAGAGAAGATGTGCCAACTGCTATGACTGCTTTTGCCAGAAGAGACTCTGGCTTAATGGCTTGTGCTAATATATTACAAGTAAAGAACGATTTTGTCAGAAACAAGTTAATGAGTCTTGCTGTTAATTGTACCTTTACTGATGTATAAGGCAGGTTTTGGGGCAGGAGGGAAGGGAGGGCATAGGAATGTTGTGTGGTTATCTTTGTTTGTTTGTTTTTAATCAGTCATAAAATAGGAGACAACTTCACATGAGTTCTTTTGTGATAGCATTATTAAGATTAGAGTGTCATATACAGAAACTCATTAAACATCATTAATTCATCAGCTATGAAACAAGAACTACTGACAGTAAACATAGTGCTAAGATAACTATAACTGACACATATATAATATAATAATGAAGAAAGGTATGCCTGCCTTGCCTTTCAGCCATGATACCTTAGTAATAGAAAATTTGTATAAATGCTGTATTATGAGAAGAAAACAAGTCAAAGTCATCCTTTAGTAGGATATTCAACCACTTGGTCTCTGCAAACACTTGCAATTACCAAGAAAAGGCAATTTTAAAAGTTTGCATTCTAATAGCACCAAAAGCCTTGGACTATTAGGTGTATAAAGAGAATTAAAAAAGTAGCAATTAACATGTGATAGAGGATGTGAGTCAGTAAAGATCACTAGCACAGAAAAAACTGGGGTTTTTTTATAAAAATAATTTTTAGAACTCACTGGATTATCCCTAGAGATGCACCAGTGGCTCCATGAAGGGCAGATGTCAACACACACCAAGGAGAGCACAGTTCTTGTTGACAGAAGTAGCAATGATATCCTGCTGTACCCAGCTAATCTCAAGAGGTGCCCTGCCAAAAATGGACACACACCTTCCACATCTGTCATAGCTATTATATATCTGAATATTTAACAGGCTGCATATACTGCTGCCAAGAGTCCCAGCAGCAGTAACACAGCTGCATGTATCTTACAGATTTCTTTACAAAGGAAGAAATAGGAATGCTTTAAAAATAGGAAACAGTGGTCCATTTTATAGCAGGACTGCAAAGGTCAAGTTAGCATAAAAAGTAAATTAGTCCACTACCCACAGGGCAACAGCACTCTAGTTCCTGAAGTAATTATTTTCAATGCATGACTCTCTATGAAATGTAAGCACTCCCTGCACAAAGATAGTTACATTAAGCTTCACGTCTGTCTCCAGCTGATTAGATAGCCAGTATACTGAAGGTGAAAGCCATAAAAAACAAAAACAAAAACAAAAACAAAACACACTTGACACTCTTGACACTCTTGACACTGACCACTTTGCTTTGTGGCTTGTTTTTGTTTAATACAAGAGGATAGCTGTGTTAAAAGGATGGCCATGTTAGATGACATTGAGCTTTGAGTAAAACTATTAGTTATATTTAATTTACTTCTCATATAACTAAATCACAAAGGAGTTAGCACTGTCCTTGTGTCATTATTTTTTCCCAAAAAAAAGTTAACCATTCAACTTACCAGAGATAGGCTAGAATTTTACCTAAAGTGTCATTATCAAGGAGAATGAAAACAAATTACTAAATCCTTCATAGCCAAATAAAAGTTTTGACTGCAGTTCCTAGAAAATTGCAGTACAAAAATACTCCTCAAAATACTTAAGTACTTTAAGATCTATGCTTATCTATTTCTTCATTCAGTAATATTAGGTGAACAATGCTGGAAATAGATTCCTCCCACTGGTATTTTAAACAGTAAGATGCTTTAAGTGTGTGCGCAGTTATGGCATTCCACATATAGTTCTAAATTAAACTCAAATACTCATTTCAGGAGCAAAACACAAACTTGTTCTGTCTTTTACAAATATATTACTTCAATGGAATTGGTTCAAAGCTATAAGTACAGGAGTTTTTGATTACTCTGGGTAGAGCAAGGCTGTGGGGAAAGGTGGTGCTTAAAAAACTAATGCAACTTAGGCGTACTTCTTCATGCTTCTTCCTTAAATCTAAGAGATATACAGGAAGCAGTGCCTCCAGCTCCTTAAATGCCAACTTCCTCAGGGTTCCAGCAACAGTAACTAAAATGTTACAGAGGATGGACTGGAACTGGACTTGTATTGGTCCACTAAATCACACAAAAATCCTGGTCAAGAAGATTAAGCAGCAATAAGCATAAAAAAAAAAATGCTTCCACAGATTTATTAAATGAGCATTACATCGCCCATCTAAGAAAAAGGATATCACTATTTGCTCTCTTTTCAGTAAATTAAAGACTTCTTAATCCCATTTTTAGGACAAGGAACTGAGTTTCTTGGTTACACACCATTAACAATTAGAAAACCTAGTATCATCAGGCCATTTCTATTTATTTTTTCCTATTTAACTGAGAACTGCAGTAACAGCACTACAAGATTTTGTTGCTAAATAATTTAAAGATGATACAATGATACATAGTCTTCTAAGGTTTTAGATTATTTCTGAAGTACGAGTAAGCACGTAAAGTAAACCCACCTGCAGTTGTAAGAATTCATGGTTTTCCAATCCTTCAACAATATGAGAAAAACGTTCCCTATTGTGCCTTTCAGCAGCAGTGGTTATAGCACCTAAAATCTTGTCCAAACTAAGAGAAAGATAAACGGTCAAAAATACACCACAGCCAGCTTGGTCATTTCAAAGATATGTAGCCCACTATTAACACGACTCCAGATGTCAGTGCACTGACAGAGAATTTGATTGCATTTATCTACAAAAAGTTGAAAACAAGCCAAGAAACAAGTATTTAAATATCTATATGATTAATATTGAATAAAAAAGAAAAAAGGGGTGGGGTGGGGTGAATAAACCTGTAAAGTATTGTGAGATTCAGCTAAAAAACAACCAACAAGGAAACAAAAAATAGATCACTACCTGTGCAAGACTGTTCACTAGTTACTACTTGACATATTTGACACCTGGGAATTCTATTAAGTTGTCTTTTCAGAAATCAAAATGTTTTTATTCATTTATTGCATTCAATACACTGAGTTTGCTATTTTCAATCTTCAGTAAACTAAAACTCTCAATAATTCAAAGTAAACATATACCAATGTTTTGTTTTAAAAAGTTCCTTGACGTGGGTTACATAACTCCCTAACTTGAAGTATTCAAGACTTTAGCTAGAAATGAAAACTTTTAGCCCTGGTCAGATTTGTTATGTTTAGGTAGAAAAATGAGATTTTAACAAAATCTATAAATATATCTATTTCCACATTAGCTTCTAAGCTAATAAAAAATAATAATAATAAAAAAAGCTTTAACATGTGGTGTCAAATCTGTCAAACACAGTAAATTCATCTGCTTTCCTCGGGGTAGACATCCTTATCTCAAATCTCTCCAAAATATGATGGCTCAGTAGTGCCCCATACTAACACACACTGCTCTAAATGGTATTTCAGTCTGACAACTTTCCTTGTGGCAATTAAAAGGTCACAATACCTGATCATACTTATCAGGGATATATAAAAAATAACTTACATAATCCTTTTTCAACAGCCATTTATGAATGAGCCATTGGCTCATTAAGTCTTCTCTATAGTAAGCAATCATAGTCCTTTCATACCTTCCATTTAAGTAATGGTTTGTAGATCTGTGCTTATTTGCTTTTGTCTGATGTAGTATTGAATTAACATATCAGAACATGTGAAAGTCTCTTTTGATTTAAACTACAGTAAGAAAATAAAAACTTAACAGGTTACATTTGTTTCATTGACATGTTTCCTCACCTGTGTCTAAACTCATAAATATCTAAAAAACACAAACAACCAACCCACCCCCAATTTATTTTCATATTTTACTCACATATTTTCCTCTCCAACAATGCAGATAGCAGACAGTATTTTTACTGTTTCGGTCATCATGTGTGGTTGCTTTGGATCAATTGCTCTTGATAATAGCAGGAGACTTCTTTCATCTCCTAGAATCCTTTGCAATCCATACTTAAAGGGGAAAAAAAAAGGAAAAAAGAGCTTACAATGAAAAGACTATTTCCCACAAATATTCACCATCTTTGGGCTTCAGATCCTTAAGAATCCTCACACGCCTCCCTATATGAAGTTTGGCAAGACTACTAAAACCTTCTATCTATTACTGCTTGGAGAACAAGTCAGTCTTCCCAGTTGTATATTTGAGGCTTTCTCTAATAAAGAGAGGAAGTCCGCACCTACGGAAGATGCTGTGACTTGTAAAATCAGGTATCCATCAGAAGAAAAAACAGGTTCTATGTATATCTGAAACACCTCCAAGCGGTATGGAAAAATCATCTTTTTTTTTTTTTTCTTGTAGCTGTAATAGCTACTGGCAAGTCAAAGTAATATTTCCCATGGACCGACCAATAGAGATTGAAATTATTTTTTGAAACCAACCATCCTGTTTATTTATTGTATATTCTATTTCACTTTTTTTGTACAGAGAAATCAAAAAAACCTTACATGTTCGCATTTATTTAAAAGTAGCATTATTTTTCTTTTCATTAACTACAGGATAGTTGGTAAATCAGATTTCAAATTGTTTCAAGTTACACTCTAAGTGTAAGAATAAAAGGGGCAGAAGCTTACTTTTCCCACCTCATCAGACAGGCTATTCTGTTAGATTTTTAACACCTGTTGCTCAGTTTAGTAAAAGTAACTTCAATTCACAATTGTATTTGTTACACATGGGGGGAAAAGAAATCATTATAACAACATTTTAAGTTTTGCTATGAATAAAGCAAAATTACAAGCTTAACACGTCAACTTCTAGAAACAGTTCTCACACTTTATGAACAACCATATTAGAACAAGCAACCCATATTAGAAACAAGTTTGATACAGCTAACTAGATCAAAGTTTTGTCCTTTACCTACTGCTTATCAACTTAAAAACTGAAGCTAAGAAGATATTATGTCTTACTGAATTTAAAATGAGGTGAAAAAAGACATAATATTAATAGAAACAATTGTGTTGAAATCTGAAATTATAAAAAATTTTCCTTTCAATTTCACAAGCAATTAATTTCTGAATTCATTTACCTTAAAATCCATACTATCATCCTGTTTGCCAAATATTTTACTTCCAAAAAGTCAGTCAGTACTATTACACAAAAATAAGACAATATGCATATTCAGAAAGGTCTATGAAATGAACTCTCAACAAAAACACACTGTTTAACACCTGCATTTCCAAAGTGTCAGCTGACACTGGGCATAGAAGCTTCCCTTCCCTTTCCAAGATTCAGCATGCTACACAGATCTTGAAGTCAGCAAAACCCATCATGCTAGAAGTATTTGAATTTAAAATATTTCTTACTTTATTGTTCATAAATGCTTTGAGGCACTGGATAAGTTTATGTTGATTCTTCTTATCGATACTTTCTTGCCTTGAAAGGGAGGGGGAAAATAACGTAAGTACAAACAATTTTTACAGGCTCCCCCAACCCTCCCTTCAAATGAACCAAGTCCTTACTGTTTCTTGTCCAGAAGTTTTTCCAATACATCCAAAAGAACTCCAAGACCTTCATGTCCAAAATTGTTAACCCAGCTGGAAAATGGAAGAAAAATGCTTTTATTCATGTCTTAATTATATGTAAAACTTGCATAGTCACGTCTCCAACACTGCTTGTATGTCTCTTCATAGATGGTGCTGCAAGTCTCACTTCCCAGGAAAACCTGATCAACCATTAAGACAAATGCTTAGTCCAACAACTTGAAGTTGTTGAGAATCGCTAAGGAAGGTGAAAAGACATTGCAGACAGCTGCAAACATTTCACTTATATTTTTCCAGTGTACTGAGAACTACCTTCTCCTGCCAACAAGCATTAGCATAATGATTCTGGTTTCAGAAGAAAATCCACAACTCTTTATTGTTCAGCAAAAACAGCATGATGAAAATTACAGCAGATATTATTACTTACCTGACTGGATTGCTAGTTAAAGACACTCTCAAAGACTCTAGACAATTAAGAAGCTTTTCCTCTGAAATTCCAGATCGCAATTCATGAATATATTCTTGCGAGGATAGTGTACACTCATGCTTGCTGTTTTTCAGTCCACCCTATCACAGAAGACAGAACGCTGCTTAATGTTTTATTGATCATAGTAGTGTTTAGATGATAACATGTAAGGCCAATATCTCCACGTGAATTTTAAAAATCACTGTTTTCCCTGTAGAGCTGTTGAAGACATCTGACTTGACTTTGATGCGTCCTAAGTGTTTAATAGTTTAGGTCTGGAATCCACTTCACATAAGATGCATGTACTACATCTTGGATATACAAATTTAATTCCATAATACAGTTGTATTGACATATTTAATTGCTACACACTCTCATTTAACATCTAGTTCATACCCTGTATTAGCAACAATCATAAACCAAGATACACAAACACCTCCATATTCATTACTAACCTTGTCTCATCATTCCCTACCATACTTGTCTTCTGTTTCAAAAAAAAACTGTGCATTATCACTATGGACATATCCTGACTCTGAAATTAATTCTCTCTTCTCCAATAGAAAGAAAGAAGATAAGCCACTGAAAATTACTTTAAAAAGGTGCTGGTATCCATCAACTGTTAAATCGTTGTTTTCCAAGATCGAGGAACTGCATGACTCAATTGTACCATAATTCTACGTTGGGATACTAATAGAGATCTTGGAAGGATCTCATTTGATACAAAAGAATCATACGGGAGATTTGACAAAGAGCTCATTTCCCTGCTGAAAGGCCATTACAGAAGAACGACTGGTATTTCAGTATTAAGATACCTGAAAATCAGTTTTTAGAGCCATCAGCAATATACAAAACACTTTACCAAAGGGTGCAACTAATCTTTCGTACAGCTCTGACAAATTGCAGAAAAGTAGGCTTATCTCAGAAGCATGGTGATGATTAGCATGCAGTTCCCAAAGCTCTAACTGGTCTCTTGAAGAGAACCTGATAAAGATGTCACAGGCATAAAGGCAATACGAGAAGTGTCTGACCTAGAATAGGATTTATATATATTTGGTTTTAATTGTATCAGGACCTTCTCCAATTGCTGTAATCTTCTCATTGTCTCTCCTTCAAAAATATATACTTTTTATGATGTTTCTGGTCAGCTCTATTCAAAATCCTACCATCCGTTTTCCCAAAATGACACTAAGTATGGCTGATGAGAAAAACGACTTGTCTACATTTACATTAATGATTTTGACCTACATACATTCCAGTATTAATGCATATAACAGAACCCTGCAGATGTTCACAATATGCTTTCAGATTGCATGCCCTCACCTCAGCAAAAGTCCGATACAGATAGTGAATGCATAAAGACAACAGTGTCCTGTGGACTTACAGCACCTTTAGCTGAACAATGCATGCCACTTAGATGCCGAAGGACCAAGAGAGACAAACATAAGGAAACAGGATATGAAGGAAATAAAACCTGTCACTATGAACCTCCTAAACAAAGATATGCTCTTCCACTGAAGGAATAAGAAATAAATGGGTGGAGATTAACCATGTAAGAGTAGAAACTGACTTTAAATCAGGTAAGTATATTAGCACTACATATTAAAAATCATCATAGTTAATAAAAATAATCATGATTCTGAAAGACCATAAGATGAAGAACTAGAAACAGGAACAGCTTTATGCTGTTCTTTGCCTTGGATGGAAGTTGAAAAACATTATATGTGTAACTAAAGCATGCTGTCTGCACAATACTGGATACAGTTTTTGCTCTTTCAGGGAACAGCCACTCCCAAAACCCTAAAAGTAAGAGAACAGAAATACATATAAGCCACAAAATCTATAAAGAGATGAGACAATGGCAACTTCAGTCAAATGCTATTACAGGTTAGACTAGGCCCTGAAAAGCAATCTAGAATGCAAGATGTATTTCTTTTTCCAAAAAGATGTGACTATTACTATTCTACTGTGACTATTTAAACCAAGATGTGCTCTTGCTGCCTCCTTTTTTTATGAGTTGAGGAGAGCTCTATCAGTGAGGCCCCTTTCCTCTGTCTAGCCCCTTGCTCTCAGAAGGTCTATGACTCCCTCAGTGACAATAGGTTAAAAGTTAGAGGATTTGGCAGCATGATTTCCTAAGCTTCCTTACAGTGCCTTTCAGGACAGGCACATTTCTTCATTGGTTCTATGATTAAGCACCTTTAACTGCATAGCAATAAGGAATTGTCTTCTCTGTACTTTCTCCCCCTCTTCAAAACAGATGCTCATTAAAGATGGTTCATAAAAACACATTCTCAAAACCTTTCACCCAGATACTCTAATTTACACTAGAGAATTACAGGATTACTCTGTGTTATTTTCTGCAGTCAACTCTCCGGTGTCAACCCACTCTTACTTCTAGCTATGTAAACTGGAGTGCTACAACTATGTGCTATTTCTTTTATTTTCCTATTCAAAGAGAGTTTGACTGGAATACTATTTTTAAGTAATGCTGTGCCTTTACACGAATCAAGTTGTAATAAATACACTTCTTTACTGGGAAGCACAAGGTCTCAGTGAATGATCTGCTTTATGTGAGAGCATATAATGACAAAGGCAAAAGTGAAGTACAAAGAAACTCAGAGGATTAGGTCCCAGAGCAGAAGTTCCAGAGATTAAGTCAATGCATAAAATCAAAATTCTTAGAAATTACTTTGTGACTAGTCATCTTCACAGTAAGGCACAAAATTAATCACTCAGGGCAACTCAAATGAAAGCCTGGATCACACATTTAAAAATCTATCTCTGAGGAAGTTAGAAGTGATGTTTTAGTGAAAAACTAAGCTTAAGGGAACTCCTGGAAGTCTCACAAAAAGCAAGCATATAAAAGAAAACCTAGTTTGCTTTGCCATGAAGGGGGTAAATTTAATCAATTCCACTCTGTGTTTAGGACACATTTCAGGGTTTGAAGGACAGGACAGACAATTTACAGTGCAGGACATAGTGGGAAAAAAAAACTTAAGCCTAGTTTTCTCTCTACACCAACATTTAAAAAAAAAAATTAGAAAATCAGGCAACAATTAAATATTTTAGAGATGTGGCCTATTTTGGTTTATCTTACTCTACTTTGACTCCAGGTGATTCCAAAGTTGTTAGCTACACAAAGAAATTCCTCACTCAGAACTTAGCAAATGTCCAGCTAAAATACACTATACAGATGTGCCACCACAGGCCTGTGAACAAGCTTGAGAACCAATATTTAACAAAACAAAAAAAAGCAAAAGCTTTTTGCCTTCTGTTAGGAATAAGGTGTTACTCTGTTTACTTGGTGGTAAAGAACTGTGGAGCACACTCAAACCAAATGGGTGGGGTGGAACAGTTGAATATAAGATCAGAAAACCCTGCATAAACTACTACCCTTTGAGGCATCAGACAATTCAGACCTCATTAGGTCTTAAACTGAACCCATTATCAGTATATATATTGAGTCGTTCCTATCCAATTCACTATACTTGTTCCATAATTTAGAAAATAAATCACTCTTTAGACAGAAGCAAGTAACTGGTACCAGAACACTTATTAAAGAAGTGGAAGCAATAACCTTTCCCCCTCCAATGACTAACTGAAGAGTTTCCGTGTACTCTCTATTAATACAATGCTATCTCAAGCAAAGAAAACACTGTATTTTAATCTGAGCACAATAACGAAGCCACATAATACAGGTCTGAGGGAGGTGGAGGTGATTTGCTTGTTTCTAGGCAGTGAAAGCATTTTCAGTCAGTTTTTTTTAAACCATATATACTCTAGTTGCTGCACATGTGACTTGGAAAAGCAGTATCCTTGTTCAAAATATGAGGAAACAATCTATCAAAACTCCTGAACTAGAAACTGGAACTTCACACAGCTCAGACCCACTTTACCCTGTAGATATTAGCTATCTTACATAAATGTCTTACAGAGACATTAACTTATCTACGTTAATGTCTAACAAGCTAATCTACATTAATGTCTTACAGAGAGAAATGTGCAGCTGCCATCTCAATATATTTATCATTGTCTGTAAAAGCAAGGAAAGGTTACCTTTCAAGCAAGCAGCCAAAAAGAAAAGTGGGTACCAGTGCCTGAAATCCCAAGTAATACTCAAATAAACTTAGAGCTGTAAACTCCCAATTAACAGGCAAACCTCTGCTCTGCAATTGACACTACAATCCACCAGTCCAAAATTGTTCTCCTTCCTAACCACTATAAATCTTCAGGAACATAACTACACATTCCAGCAGATACCATCAATTCCCAAGGGATGAATCTTACTGAGAAGCAGCACACCAAGATGCATGCATTCTTTAAGCAACAGTATGCAGAAGCCACACTCTAAAAGTATTTTATAATTTCTAATTTTACTATTTTGCAAGTTATCTGTGCATATCCATGCTTTTAATGCCTAACTATCCTTGTTCTCCATCAGACTCTGAGTTAAAAGGCATGGGGAAAAAAAACAGGTACTACTGACTTTCTCTGCTACCCATTCTTCATAAAATAATCTCTTCACAAAGCAGCCCTTCGGGTTAGTTCATCTTGTAATGAAATTATTTGAAACTGGTTTTGATGCACTGAACTGAAGAGTTAATCATTTTTCCTGTAGCTTCATTGTGCTTAGGTAATTTCTCAGTTGGCATACAAACCAGTACTGTGTACAAAATTAAAAAGCACTGGTGAATATAGACAGAAGTCTTTCAAAGACCACTCTGAATAAAGTAAAGCCAACAGCAATTTCTCAATCCCTATGCACTGTTTCCTTAAATATTTAAGTCCATCTGAGGTAATGATTAGACAGATTTAAGTCATAAATTGTTCTTTATTCTTTTTCCTACAAAAAAGTAGCACTGAACATGACATAAGTAGGAAAACCTTGCAGTACCTGAAAAATCTGCTCAGGCTGCAATCAGAAATAAAGTCCCTCTGTAATTAAAATGCACATCTTTCCTTTCAGCCAACATACATGTATGTATATAAATGTGCATGTAATTATTCCTAAACAAATGCTTTTTTCCAGGAAATAAAAACCTGCTGAATGCAGTCCAACAAAATAAGTCCCAAATACTTAATTTAAAAAACTATTTTTAAAAAAGTCACTAAATTCACCTGCAGCTTAACATAAAAGGTAGCTGAGGACTTCATAAGAAAAAAAAAAAAATCATGTGGCAAGTGTTCTCATCTTTTGCTTGTTAACCAACCTTCTGAATTCCCTATATTAATCTTATTCTCACACTGATATCCTGCAGGTGACACTTCCACAAGCTATGAATGCTAACAACTAAGACATCTATAAAAAAAATCCCAAACACCAATCTAAACAGAATAAAGTGAGGCAAATACCACAAATTTAAAGTTTCAAGCAATTGCCTTCAACAAAAAGCAAGACGAGTCTAAATTATATTTGCTACTCATGATGAACAGATTAGCTCCCAGTAAGTCTATAGTGTTTGGAAATAGATTGCTGAAAACTTAAAACCAGATCCCTCAAAACTGCAATCAATAATCTTACATTAGTAAGACAAACATGAATGAGGTACTCAATAATTATTTTGATAAAACAAGGATTCAGTTATGCCCACTGAATTTTTAAATCCAAGACAGAAGTCCAAAATATTTCATCCTAATCTCAAAAATGGAAGTGTATTCATAAGAAAAAAAAACCCACAAAACTGTCATGTTCATACTCACCGGAACTTTACTTCCGACTATCTGCATGCAGTGGTCAGCCAAGAGAGGTTATTGTGTAAAAAAGATAATAATAATAATATATAAATAAACACAGCACTTAGTAGGATGTAGCATCACACAAATTTTTTCAGTGTTTAATCATTAGTAGTAGTTACATTCTTTTATTACTTTATCAAACTGTTGAGAAGCTGTAACTGTTAAACAGGAAAACAGTAGTTCTACTGTAGGACACATAATTTGAAATTCTTACGTTCTGCTGCTGAATCATCAGTATTTTACACATTTACAAAACAACTAAATACCTAGATTGACACCTATATCTTGAAAGATTAAGAGATATGCCATTTTGCATAATTATCAGGTCATATATTTTATATATGACACTGAGAAAGCTACAGAAAAAACTACTAGCATACTGACTTCCTGGTATGTGTAACAACTTCATTTATTATGCAGCTTTTGATCTATCTAGATGATGTCATCACTGAATTTAATTAAGTCTTCATAATAAAAACATAGCCTACAGTTATAAATCTAACTTGCATTTCAGAAAATCTCATGTGGCATTTTTCTTCAACTGCTCAGTATGGATGCTTTTAATTACATGGATAATTAAACAGTGATTTACAGAATGACTTTTTTTTTAACCATGGAACATCATCTCTGCTTATTCATGAAGAAGAGTTGACTTTACATGGAAGAAACTCTGAAGAAAGGCAACACATCTCTCTTCCCTGCTCTATCTCTTTGTACAAATGGATGTGTTCCTGTGAACACCAGAACTATTAACTTTTTAAATATTGTAGGCCTTTCCCTGTCAGCATTTTGTGGCAATCTAATAGGCAGCATAGAATCACAGAATCATCCAGGCTGGAAGGGACCTCTCCAAAGGTCATCTAGTCCGACCTCCCTGCAGCAGCAGGGTCACCCCCAACTAGACCAGGTTGCCCAGGGCCTCATCGAGCCTCACCTTGAATTCATCACCAGGGAAGGGGCCTCAACCACCTCCCTGGGCAACCTGTTCCAGTGTTCCACCACCTTCATAGTGAAGAATTTGTTTCTAATATCCAATCTAAATCTGTTTTTTTCCAACTTAAAGCCATTGCCCCTCATCTTATCACTGCAGGCCTTTGTAAACAGACTCTCCCCAGTCTTCCTGTAGGACCCCTTCAGCATATTGGCTAACCACTTTTATCTGGGTGAGAGCTTGAGACAGTAGGATTTTGTTCTGATATCTGCATTTGATGTATCTGTTCAGCTTCTATGTGCTTAATTTCCTACTCTTATCTCTTCCATTATTCTTTTAGGAAGTTTTTCAGAAGTCCCTGTGAGTCTCTCACAATCACCTCTCCCCTCCCCGATGATGCTTCCTCTAGAAGCACAAGATGGACTGTCATCATCAGACAATTTATTTTTCTTACTTACTGCTTTCTACTCCCACCAATGTTCAACTCATTCAATATGCCAAGCCACCACATCCAGTTATGAAACAGGATTCTGAGCTTTCACCAGTTCCCAAGAATAATTTCCATGGTTAACAATCTTTTTGAGTGAAAGGATCAGAAGCACAGATAATCACAACACATGAAAGCATCCAGCTTATTAGCTTCCTCCATCCAGCTTATTAGCTTTCCTCCAAAGGAACAGGAAAGCTATTTTTCATCGATAGAAAATCAAGCTTTCTTTCTCACTCGGAACACTGAAGACAGTACAGGGTCTCAGAAAAGCATGGTCAACATGCTGCAGATGGCACATAAGGAAAAGAAAACAAAGCACCAAATTTAAAAATAATTTGGTTAAGACAACATCAGCAAATGCAAGTGATATTTTCAAATGAGCAGAGAGAGCTCAAAAGCCAAAGTAAAACAGACATGAAACGAACTGGAAGAAAAGTCACACCCACTGTTAAGTGTGCTTCATGAGCTCTAAGCAGAAGAAAAGGACTGAATATTTTCAGCGTAAACAAGGATAGCAGATGAATAATTATCTGTGACCAAAGAGAAAGGTTAAAAATTTTATGAACATTTTGGATGAGATGAGCATTTTCATGGAAGACAAGCCTGAAGAAGAAGTTTGACAAGTCCTGTAAAAATTGTTTAGGGCTTGTGTTCAATTAGTAGTTTAACTAAACAGAAGATGAAATTAACGGTGAAAGTGAAGTAAGATCCCAATCAACATTTTACAACTGAGCTCTACTGTTCATATTTTTTAAATCAGTTAAGATGCTAGCTACAAAAAAGCTAAATTAGGGTAACACACTACAGAAAGGTCATTCATATTTCTGAACAACCTTACATTGTTCCTTTCAAATGCTGTGACTCAATTACAAGACAGACTTACTGAAGCACACAAACATCAATACAAGCATTTTTCCATTAGGAGAAACATTTTGCATATGCATAACACATCCATACTGGCACTGACTTCAGTTCAAAGTGCCCATTCATGTACGAGGACATTTGGTGATTTGTTTTGGTTGGGGTATTTTTCCCCTCTAAATTGTTCATACATTTTGGCAAAGATATCCCCAATTCTGATAACTTTCCCATGTTGCAGCAGATATTGTAGCAGTAATGCAGTCTGTTAAATTTTTCAGCAGTTAGACATGTAATGGTAGTCATGCTTTTCCTATTCAGCTATAACATTATGGTTCTTGAGGCAGCTATAGTTCAATATGAATACATAAGAGAGAGATCAACATCATCCAAATATGTTTTTGGAAAGAATAGCAAGTGATTCCATTGTGAGAGTTTCTACTGCTTCAATAAAATATTTTTACTTACTAAGAAAAAAAAATATCCAATATTTAACATTCAATATCAAAGACAAGAACCTTACAATACAATCAATAGTTCCTGAAGATCGTCTAGGCAAAGTATACTAACATGAAGTTTCATAATACTTACTGCATAAGCTTGAATAATTGTCAAATAACTTTTATGTTTAGCTAGACCATGCTTTAAGCACTGGATACCTTCCAAGATAGACTTGGAATTTTGTTTAAGACGAACTCATGCAGCAATATCACTCATCTCAGAACATCAATCACCATCTTCACACTATACTGCAAGGGTTTTTTCACTTAAGTATGTAAGGTTCGATGCATAACAGCTGTATTTAATAATTGCACATCACTGCAGTTTTAGGGTTTTTAAATTAACCTTTAAAATCAGCTCACAAAGGTAAAAAGAAAAACAAGTCAACCATACTGCTTACAGTCCATGTTTATAGATTCATTAGGCAGATACCAACAGTCTCATTTGCCAGTTTATTTCACTACAAAACACATTATTATTTAATGTTATCTGTATTTAGCACTCAGACTCAGCTCCATAGAACAGCTAAGAGTGATGCCATTACATATTTCACACAGAGGCTTCATTTCCAGTAACCTTTTATTGCACACAATAACTGAAGTGTGAAAAAAAGGATGAGATTCATCCTAATTTCCAAGTAAAATCATATGCATTACCTGATTTTATTCATGAAATATGTCGGTAGTAAATTTTATCACTTCAAGCATACTACTGCCCCTTGGAAACACAAACTACTCTTCAATGACACTTCTCCCCTACAGGGCAATATATTGAGTTCCTCAGAATTCACCACTATGTTGTATGAAGAATTTTTAAGAGGCTGGTGGTGGTGAAGAAAATTCTTCATAAACAGTGGCACAAATCAGGACAAAATCTATTTCTATGGAGGTCACAACATACGTGTATCTCTGTTTCATCCAACATTCATACATTTGACTATATTTGCTATAGTCCATTTTTAATACAGAAGAAGTGTTACTGCTGTATTGTATAAGTAATCAGTACTAATAGTCCCACTGCAGAAAATAAATAGCAGCTCTTCACCATTTGAAATTGTATTTCTCTGCAAATGTTGCGGCTTCCAGTGGTTCTCTTACATTTCTGGCACCCCAAAACAGACAGATTTCAAAGATTTTGCATCAACTAAGGGATAATCAATCAACTTAAGTACAGAGAATGATCAACATGAAAGAAAGGTCTGCATACATTTTTTCTACTCAAAACTTAATTTGTAACTTAAAACCATCTTTTCACAAATCATTTTGTTACCTTAGCAGAATATTTAACACAGTCTTCAAGCCAGCAACAGTACTCAAGATATTAAAATTAAGCTAAAATATTTACTGTACTTCAATTTTAAATACTTTCAATATTTTGATTCCCTGTTTCTAACACTGCAAATTGTACATCCAATATGGATGTCATAACTGAAACCATAAAGTCATGTTATCCCTTCCAAGAACTTCTGGTACCAAAAATTTGTATAACAAATTCCACAGAAATGCACTCAGGTTCCATCACTGGATTTGCAATTTCTTATGGCTTACAAGAAAGCACAAAGTTTTTACACTGCTAAATAACTGAAATACAAACTAACCCTTCAGACACAGCTGCAAGCATCTAGAAGTATCTTAGTTGATACAAATTTTTTTTCCTGTCACTCTTAGAAGATAAACCCAGAAAAAAAAAATTGGAAGTTTCAAGCTTGACAAGCGTAACACTCAAAGTTAAGCTTCTTACTTTCATCTGTCCTAGAAAGGTGACTACTTACAGATTTGGCAGTTGCAGAAATGTACTGGACAACCATCTCACGTTTTGTGGTCAAGTCTTTATCTCTTAAAGGAGCTTTTCGTTCTTCATTTAGATTCATGTCTTCCTATAAAGAAACACACCATACATCAAGGTTCTGTTTCATGGCTTTTGTTAGTTGGTGTCATTTTAATACTTATTTTCTTAAACAGCTTATTTTTAAACAAACAAAAGTGACTTTTTCCAGCTTATCTGCAGTTCAGTTTGTTTAATTCTAAGCTACCCATTTAATTCTGTCACTTCAAGTGTTTGCTGTTTTCAAGACTCAGCCAAAATTAAAGTTGCATCAAGGGTATTTGGCTTAAGAAATAAAACTAGAGGACAAAAATAAAAAACTCTACACCTCAAGTTTATCACCTAAGTGTTAACTCTTGTAAGGTTCGTGTGGTTTTTATAAAATCTTATCACAATGGACACCATTTCTGCACTATCTAATCAGAAGGCTGTTATTATATAGATTATTAGCTTGTGACAGGGGTAACTGAATATTCCCAGTGAGGTATTTAAAACAAACATGAAAAGCAAAATATTCTGCTATATTAAGTCTAAAGATGCCTGCTTCAGTTTAGTAACTGGATTAAATGCAACACAGTCATTAGTAGTGATAACTATTCTTGCCATTAAAAGTCAAAGTAACTTCAGATTAGCAACTAAACCCAGTAAACATTACAGTAGTAACTTATTAGCTAACTTTTTTTTTCAAAGAATTATTAACCTGTGGAATAGTAGACCTATTGTTGGCTTCAATTAATGTTACTTGGAAAAGTTAAAAATTAATTCCTCAATATAAAAGGAAATCAAGTAAGTATTAATTAACACTCATTCTATCTTTCAAATAATCTGAACATTAGAACTACTAAATGGAACAGGACAGTTCTTAAACCATAATGACTGTGGAAGTTTACAATAACTTTAAAGAATGATACAGAAAACAGTATTTGTAACAATACACAAAAGAGTGCACTTCCTGAAACCTCATCTATCAACACCAAGGCAGATGGCAGAATTGATACACACCTATTTCAAGAGTTTGTTCCTGTATTACAAATAGAAAAGCTTGCTTGTGAATAATTGCAAACCTTGACAAGTGATCTTAAGACAGAAAATATTCAAGGTCATATAAAGATTCATCTTTCTATACATCAAGATTTTATGAATGGAAATTACTCTTTTCCAAAGGTATTTACTGAAGTTTATTAAAAACTACCCCTCAACAGCTGTATTAAAACTGCTGCAACTAAGGTCTCTACCTCAAAGACATCAAAAGACTGTTTTTACTTTTCGCTTTTTGCCTTTGTTTTCTCTACAGAATTAGGCCAAGTAATTTAAACATATATAATGCTAGCATTCTACAAGTTAATCAATGACTTAAGTGCCAGTTCAGCCAGGTCTATCAGTCCTATGCTATACCCACCCAAGTAGTTATCACATCCTGAATGACAACATTTGAAAGTCACTACTACATAACAAACTTCTAGATGAAAACAAATAAAAACCTCATAAAACAATGTAGCACGTCATCTTACCATCATTTTTTCAAAGAGATCCATAACTTCTTTTTCTGATAAGTTCATGCAACGTTCATCAACGAGCACCTGGGCAAGAGGGATTTCACTCATAGAAGGTTGAGAGTCAATAGGATGCTGAATGAGAGGTTTCTCTTTTTTCACTGTTGATTTTCTGAAGGTTGTTATTCTGTCACGCTGTAAAGACATCCATTTAAAAATAAGCAAAAATAGAAATTAAGGAAAGCACCAAATTACATGCCAGTAATACGCACATTTTTAGTTAATCCAAGCAGCAGAGTTAAAACTCAAACTGAACTGTAAGTAAAAATACTCTAATATTAAGAGATTACTTTTCATAGAAAAGCAACAGTATTTAAGGTAAATTCATGGCAGGTCACATGCAAATGGAATATGACTATTTCTCAGAATTTAAAAAGTATACCATCTATGTTAAACTCTTAGCATTTCAACATCTTGAGTTCATCTTCTCACATTACTCCCTAATTATCCTGACAGTAAATAAATATGGTACCACAAAGGTAATACACAAGCGTTCCTTCACCTGAAGAGCTATAAGACTTTGGAGGACAACTGAAAAAGCCAGCGTTGAGAAGGAGGTACTCACAAATTCATCAGGCTTATTAAAAAATCCTGCTAAAGTAAAATAAAGTTTATAGAAGAATTAGTGCTCCAAGTATAGTTCACAATTCCTTGAAGAATTTTTCTGAGTACTGACTCCTGAAATTACTGCGTTTTTTTAAAAAGCCAGGTAGCAGATTACTCACATAGAAGCCATTCATAGATAAATACATATAACAGACATTAGTGAAAGTATATCATACAGTCTACAATGATGTTCCACTGCTTAAGGCTGACTTGCTTTAGGCCTTATACCAAACCCCACCTTTTTTTTCTTTTTAAGCATGCTCACTCAGTTAATTTGTTAATACTGGAAACAACCAACAAGAGCACCTTCCTTATAAGGCCACTTATTACTGTATTATTAATATATAACTATTCTGAATAGATAGAATTTTTATTATTTAATAATATTGTCTTTAAATATATATATATACAGGTTCATTTTGAGAACACTACATCTGTAGCAATTTTAACTGTTTGCCTCAACAAATACTACTGTATTTATTTCAGGCATTGAACAGCCTTATGAAGACGTGCTTTTATCTAACTGCTGCTTATGTAGGGTTACCAGTATCATTCATAACAATTGACATCTATGAAGATGCGTAAACTCAGAGTTATATTTTCTATAATTAAACAGCCTCTGTGATGTGTGAAAAATTTAACAGAGCATTTGATTTGTATGAAATTTGGATTCATTTTAGATTAGTTCAGTGCTATGAAATATAAAGAAGGTTCCTCTTTTTATTATTATTGTTTTGCTTCTTTTGTATTGTTCTGTTTTGCCATTGAGGTTTATTTTTTTCTTTGGTGTTGTCTTTTGAGAGCCTACAAGGCTACCTTCAATTTTTGAAGGAAAAGTATCCCTAGACAAGCTGCATGTACTATGAATTTCTTTGGAGGTTTTGTTTGTGTTTTTGAAGACAGGGGGATTGGGTTTGTGCTTTCCTCATCCCTAGAAGTCTTACATTTGTGGACAGAAACATATTACCTACAAGGATACTTTTAATGTCTTAATGCAACAATATAACTTTAATCCTGTTTTTTCCTTATTAGGATAGCATACACTACATTTTTTTTTTGGAACTGTAATTAGGGCATAGCCTATAGAAAAGGCCAAAGACATGACAGAATGACTGAGAGGCGGCATCCAAAATTAGCCAATATACATCAAATGCAGTTTTACTGTTCAGTTACATTAAAATGCCCATTCAGCAGTCATAGGAAAAACAAGCAAACAAACAAACAAACAAAAAAAAAAACCACACATTTAAGATCAATTTCACCATATTGTGATCCGTTTCAAGTATAAGTTATTAACAACAAATTTGATAATAGGTACAATTTTGTTTCAGACAGGTAAGTGATGATTAAGTGGCCAGTGTGGCTGAACACTGTATGTAGGAAATAAAAATCTATAATTTTACTGAAATCAATTTTGATACCAGTTTCTGTAAAAATACGTTGCAACAGGTTTCAAAGGTTTTAGAATTATAAAGTTGGTGCTACTGAATACAAACACTGATATACAGTGCACAATTATTACCCAAAATGCTTCCACTTGAATCATGTGGCAACTAACTTTCAAGAACCACTGCAGATCCTTTACTTTTTAAAGGAAGGTCAAGAGAAATAACACTTGACTGTCAAATTACAGTTTTAACATAGCCACAATATTACTGAAGTACTTAGAATGTAGTTAAAGAAGCTTATTCATCTCCAACTTAAGTTACAAATTGAGATCCTCAGGAACAGTAACTCAATTTTCTGAAATCTAATGATATCCTTATAAGAACATGTTACATTGTCCACAGTATTTGAAGTGAAATAGCATGCAGCGTGGAGTTACCATTGCAAATTAAGATGTTGCAAAGATCTTACCACATCATCTGCCAAAGTTTTTATTTGAATATTCTATTAAAAACAAAGCAAAGAAAAACATCAAACAACAACAAAAAAAAACCCAACACAACAACAAACACACAAATCAAAGAAAAAAAAAAGTGTGTTACCTGCTGCTTAAGAATAAAGAAGTCTATCATTCATGCATTCTAACAGTAAAAACCACTTAAAATTTCATTAAGTGTTTAACGAAACTGCTAAATGAGCATGGAATCTATCACATCTTGTGTGAAAAAGCCAACTTGCACCCCATTTCACCTTGTCTTTTGCCTAACTCATAAATCTGAAACGTGTGTAGCTCTAGCACCCCCACTATTTCACAAAAATGCAGTGGGAGCTCTTAAAAAGCTTTTCAAAACAAACATGGAGTAGTGGACTTCAAACCAAGCCAGCTATATGACATTCTCAGTTTTGACTGAGTTTTCGAGGCTGGGAGAGCTGAGGAGGATTTCCTGTGCCCTACCTCCTTGAGCCTGCTACCAACTTCTTCACACTGAATATGTAAATTGTTAGATTAACTGATTAGAGCCCATGTACTGATGATGCACAAACCAGTCACTAATATCTCTCCCTCCCTAATACTTTCTCACATTTTCCTTAATAGCAGTAGAGTCCTGCTGACAAAAATCCCCAGTATAACATCTTGATTCACAGCCAAGAAAGCAATCTATATGGCACACCAATATCAACAATCATATCAAGGAAGATTCAGTTAATAAACATTTACACCAAAAAGTCATGAATAGCACATTAAGATCCAGAACGTGGGTGGGAGGGAGTGGAGTCTGAACAGGAAACAAACCTAGAACTGTTCAACAGATACCACACAACACTTTACTTCCCCTTGGTGGAAGACATTAATACACCATGCTCCTTCTAATTTTACTTTGTCTCTTGGCTAGACTTGTTGATACTGTATTTCTGAAATAAAGACATTTGCAGTAGTGGAGAAGACATCAAGTTGAGAAGAAGGGACAAGGTGTTCATGCTTTCAGAGTATAATGAACATAAGCATTCAGAGGTATCCAGGCCACTATGGTGGACAGACCCTGGCAGGTCAGTACTCACTCAGCCACTTGTTCATTCCCTCACAATGGGATCAGAGAAAGAATCAGAAGTGCAAAAGCAAGAAAAACTCCTAAGTTGAGGTAAAGACAGTTTAACAATGAAGAAAAGAAGGGGAAAAAAGAAAGAAGACTAAAAAAGAAACAGTGCAAAAGCCATCATTAATCACCAGCAGGCCAATACCTACCCGGCCTCTCAGCAACTTCTACTTTGGAAAAAACTCCTCCTTCCCACTCCACTGCCCCTAGCTTTATTGCTGAGCATGATGATATATGGCATGGAATATCTCTTCAAGGCAGTCTGGATCAGCTGTCCTGGCTGCATCCCCTCACAACCTCCAGTCCACCCCACCCTACTCCTGGGAGGCAACACAGTAAGAAGAAGGCGGCTTTGACACTGTGTAAGCACTGTTCAGCATAAGCTAAACAAGAGGTGTTTTATCAACACTGGTTTGGTCACAGATCTGGAACACAGCACCATAGAGGCTGCTATGAATAAAACTAATAGGATAAAATCTTTTTCTTTTACTCATCCAGATGTTGATGCCAACAACCTTTCACCTTCTTAACTGGCATATCTCAAACCACTTCTTTACAGCTACCCATCTCCTCTATTTTTGTTATCTGGACTTAAAAGTAGGAAACTAATCTTAACATGATAATGAATATGTCCTTCATCTGAAAAATAAGACTTTTTATTTTTAATGGAGATTACTGAGCAAGAATTCAAAGTGAAAAAATGAAGTAAAGCCTAACCATGACTTCAATCCTGAGACAGCTATGTAAGCAAGAAGTTCTAAAACTCTGTATCTGTTTTAGCAGCCACTTGTGCTAGAAATATTTTATTTTTTTTTTCCTCCCTGCTTCTCATTTAAGTATTGTCAATCTCTCCTGGAACCTGGAACAGGATATATCTACTCCATCTCTACATTTATATTGCATTTGTCACTCAAACTCTTCTAGGCAAAATACAGAATACTGAAGGAAGCTACCACACAGCATTTTTTCAGACATCTCAAGCTCACTTCCCAGCTCTTCTTATGGTGCCTAAGCTACACTGCTGCCAATAGCTACTCAAGATAAGGAACACATTTCACAGGTAGAAGAGATACTTCAAGTAGCTGGAGGCAGAGGCAAGGCAGTTACGTACCTGCAGATTCTCAGTGACACAGGATTTAGACAGTCTTTTATACTAACAAAGAAATCATGCTTACAATCTGATTTAAGAACATAAATCAAAAGTGGTTACCTCCCCAGGAAAAGGTTTAGGATATCATAGCTTAGTAGTCCTCTAGCATTATTTTTTCAGCCATAGCATCACAAAATGAGAAGTAATCAACATTTTCCTAGCTGGTAAAGACACTAACTCCCTGATTTTAGAAGCAGCCCAACATCCCTATCATAAAATATTTCCAGATAAGGGATAAAAAATGAATGCTTATATGTATAAATACATAAACAATTAAAGACAGCAGCGTATAGTCTCTCGCTCCTTGTCTGCAGTATCAACACAAACCATGGAACTCCATGAACTTCTATATCAAATAACTATTTCCTACTGATTTACTTAAATCTTCTGAATGAAGCACTGACAACACTTCTTCCTTTTGAAAATAGTCTCTCCAATTCATCAATAGCTAAAAAATATCACTTTCTATTTACTCCTCCCAACTTTTGTTTGCTTTAAGTATTCCACTACTTGCATTAAGTACTGATGGGTCATGACAATAATGCATACAAAAATGACAGCGTACACTAATGCAATTGCATCAATGCTATTCTTTTATCCAAAAGGTGTCAGTCATGTTAATACAGTAATTGAGATCTTGTACATAGAAGCAGTAGACAGATTTTTCACTGTAGTTTACTACATTTGTTTTTATAAAGATCACGGTTTCCTCACCCAAGCTGAGTTCCAGCTACTGCAGTAACAATGTCAACATTCAAAGAATTAAATTACTCAAGTTGATTGCATTAGTTTTTAATGCAAAATTCACTTTAATCTTTTTCTAACTTATGTAAAATTTTCCAGATCACTTGAGCTGGCCAGGATTTGTAAATTAAGGTGAGTTTACATGGATTGATATATCTTTATGTTTTATTTAAGTATTATTTTGCCATGTCCTTAGTTGTTACACTCAAGACCCTCACTTCCACCACAAAAATAAAATCAAAAGCAACTCACATTTTAGCATACATACAATGAAACAGTGATCAACTGGGTAACTTCTAAACCGAATGGCAAATTTCACTCCACCACACATTGCTCAGGCAAATTGTGGTGGGCTTCAACACCCACTTGTGCACATAAACTACAGCTGCAGAGAACAGCTCTGACTGCCTCTACCAGCCCTCATTTTCTAAGGGTAATAAACAGAAACTTGACCTTCTCTTAACTTTCTATTTTTAAGCTAAGATGATATGACTATTTTGTAAAATCTACCTGATCTTCAACACCTGCAAAAGGCATTGTAAAATTTTGCTTACAGGCAAGTGTTTTTTAAAATCACTACAAATAAATATGCATGCCAGGAAGAAGGTAATAAATTCCCATATGAATACCTGAATCAAGGGAGTTTAGAAGGAGAAAAACATAACTGCTTAATACCTGAAGTACAAAAAGTTGCATGCAACTCGAGTTTAGTTCTTTTTAGCCACAAAACAGAAGTCACTCCAACAAAATCTGTTCCTCACTACAGAGAATGAGTACCATTAACATCAGACAATTTAGGCATTCATCAACATATTAAATTCTGTAAGTAGACATAAAAAGATACCTAGGAAATTGGCTAATGTGACTCATGTATCCCTTCACAACATGCAGAAACTAGAAGTACAACTCATTTAGGACTTTCAAGATGTTTGTCTGTGACAAAGTATATATGGCATTATTAATAAAATAAGTAAAAGTGTAATTCACGAAATGTTTCCTATCCAGTAATTTTTTTGGCAATTCAAGGAACATTCACCGTACTTTCAAACAGCACTTGAAACTATTGTTGTAATCCATCTGGTATATCAAAGGTACTTGAAATAAGCAACATGGACAGTTTTGTTATTGTTGTTGCCCATTTGCATTTGGTCTGCATGACATCACATGGAAAATTCTAGTTTGCTTTACAGCACTTCACAAATTCCTTAAATATGCATTATTTATATTATTAAACTAAGGCTTAACCTACAAACTTTCTCTGGGTCACCACAAAGTGAGACCAAGGAGCAAGTGAACCCCTTACTGCCAAGATGAAGCTGGGAAGTTATTCCTGTTGGTGGGAGTGAGTGCTTTGGCTGGAAGATGGCAGCCACCTTCCTGACTGGGAAGCCACCTGGTTTTCCCAATTACTCTATTTCTTTGCCCACCGGGAGACTGACCACCCTGGAATGAACAATACTAGGAAAAGAAGCTAAACAACTCCTCATGCTAAATAGAGCCAGAGGGTGACTCAAGTTCATAATTATTAACAGCAAAGGGCACCAGTTCTGGGCATCTGAGTGCCTCAGCACTGCTCCCAAACAGGAGGGAGGGAAAAATAGGGCAGTAGTAGAATAATCACACTGGACACTCGGTCCTCACAGGATGAGGGAAAGGGGCACCTCTACACCCTGTCTCTCTGCAAGGGGAACAGAGAGACTTCAAGTAGCAGTCTGGTCTGCCTAGAAATGGAGGTTGTGAGAAACTGAAACAGCTTCCTCATTTTTGTCTGACTGGCAGAACACTACTACTCTCCAAAAGCAAATGGACTCTTCAAAAACCCGCATTTTTCCAGACAACTTCAAATAAGCCTTTATCAAAAAAGCAAATCAATTCAGAAGTTGAAAGAAAAGAAAAAAAAAA
>VZRU01011470.1:418504-429081 GCA_013398155.1 Pedionomus torquatus
AAAAAAAAAAAAAAAAGTGGTAATTATGAGTCTTTTACTTTAAGGATTCTGGACAGTCTGGCAAATCTCTATAAAATAAGTGTAGCAACAGAAACTGACACAAAGTTTCTGCACAGGAACTACAGGCTCCCCTAGGAAGACCTCACTTTAGGTGCAGTGTCTCAGTTGCACTAGAACAGGTAAGTATTTGCATTAAGAAAAAGAGAAGACATGGTATTTGGTAGTGTGAAGACAGCATATAGAACTGCACCAGTTGTCAGCGGCATAAATGGGCAAAATAAGGGAATTCTACTTCATGTACTTGAATTGTCAGGCTAAGCATATACACTGTTGCCATAAGCGTTTTATTTTGGGGGTCATCTGCAGATTAGCATTGCATTTATTTTGGCCTTAAATAATTTCACTTCCAAATTTAATAATCTCAGTAATGGGTACTTGATTATACATGTTCTTTCTTGGGAAAAACAAACAAGCAAAACAACCAACCACCAGGATCCAGATAGTTGAGTGCCAATTACACTGCATGATAAAACGTTTATTTCAAAAACTGCACGTTCTAAGCTTCCTTTAGCAAAATGCCTGTAGACTAGAAGTGCATTAGAAAAAAAAAAAAAAATCTTCTTATATACCCAAGTACCTTTCTGTGCCTGTAAAAAGTGCCAGATAGTTTATCAGAGAAGCCATCTGTCCAAGTGGTTACTATCATACCGGTACCAGGGAAGATCGCTTGTCAGTATCAGCATATTCTGTTTTCTGCACCACAGCAAACAAACTCATTGATTTGGAAGAAAATTCAGAAGTGTTTTTTTTCCTAGGAAAATAGACTGAAATCACCTGCTAAACTAGTAATTTGAATAGTCATTGAGTCACCTTCTGTGACAGCTCCTAGTGTGTAAATGGATGGTCTAAATGGATGGTTGGGATGCTCACCGTACCAGTTGCATGCCTGTTGCTTTTCTATCACACATGCCTGTCAGTATCATATTCACTCCCATATCCCTGCTGCTTGTTCTTCAAAAATACAGCTGTTTGACTACTGAGCTTTTAGGGGACATGGAGTTTGCTTTTCTCATGTAATGTTACTGTGAACTACTTTTTTGAAAACTCTGGAACATTTAAACTTGAAAAAAATATGTCAAAACAACTCTTAACATAGTAAGTACAGACTTCATCTCAATTTCATGCTTAGCAAGCAGTGGATTTGAGCTCTTTCCTTTCAACGTAACAGCAGAAAAAAAGCCAGTTTTGCTAGATAGTAATACTTGGTGTGCATCGAATTGCTGTTCCTTCATTGTTCCAGGCTCTCCTGAGTGCAAGTGGCTATCCTTCCATTCAGTCACATTGTGGAGCTGCTCAGACTGAGTGAAAGCTATTATAAAGCTACTGAGTTTGGTCAATTAAGAGTAGTGAGAATGTGCCTCCTCCTTTTATACCTCACTTCCTAAAGAAAGACATCTTTTTTTATTATGACAAGGTTCATCTCTACTAGTACTAAAGTGCAGTCTTAGTTTGTTTTTACCCTTTTATAGACATGCTGACCTTTTAACTACAATTATATGCTTTGAACCTGGATTAATCTTTTGTTGAAACCTAGGGTTTTCTTTCAAGGTAAGCAATGACAAGTTAACTTGACAATGAGAGAGTTTTTTTTGAAATCGTTATGAAAAATGAAGCAGAAACTGCTTTGAGAAACTGATGAAAGAATTCTTCAGTACTTCTATACATTTTTTCTTTTTCATTCCTGCTTACTTGCTTCCGATTTCACAGTACACTCAAGTACAGCCTAATACCCCTGTATAAGCAACAGGCACAATTTCTGTATGCTTTTCTTCCAATTATATGCAGAGTTAGTTCTGGGAAGATTCTTAACTGAGCGTGCTGTGCATTTTGTAAAATGTCTCTTGCTCCTCTGCTACCATTTAAAAGGGATAAAACTGCTAGAATGTATCTGCTGGGAGAGAGTTGATACATTTAAAAATAAAGCAGAAGACCCATAGTAAGTTGCAAAAGTTGACATAAAGTCTATAGTGTGAAGAGCTCCATTGGATACTGGGCAGCTTCTTGGATATGGAGTATTTTACTTTTGATAAACATTAAGGAAGTGAGGACATGTCTTTGGGTTGTTTTTTAAATAGTAAGAAAAACACCACAAAATCCAACCAACAAAAACACAGCCCAACAAAGGAACCAGCATTGGAAGAGATGCAATGAGCCAAAGAAGCAGGAGTTACTTGTGAATGTTATTAATTTTGTCTGTACACAGCAGTCTTTGAACATATGGTCACAAGGATCATGTCGACAGCTTGTTAGAATAATGTAGCCTGTCTTCCAAGACACAGACTTTCTAGCAAAGAGCAAGTATTTGATCAGAGCAGTATTTGATCCCATCATAAAAAAAGTTGATTATAAAGTTACTTTTTTTCTCCCCTAATAATAAACGAAGTGTCACTAAAACTTGGAAAATCAAGCAATGCTGCTGCAGTAGCAAGGAACTTTGGCTTTTCCGTGAAGAACAGAAAGTCTAGATGGCATAAGTTCAGCAGGCATGGACTCAATAGCCAAAGCACATTGGGTTAAACTGGATTTATGGTTTTCTGTGCCATTTCCTATTCTTTCCTGTTTATAACAGCTTCCTGAGAAGATTATTCATCCTTTAGGGAAGAAGGAAATGAAGCACCATGGGAACAGAAAGGAGTTATATCGTACATAACAACGAGTATCATTGGACTTTAGCACTGGTGAGATTCCCTGTTAAGAACTAACAGGAATTCAGGCGGATCACAGATAATTAGGATGGGTTACACAGAATCTGTTATCTTCTGCTACAGGGAAAAAAGCAAGCAAAAAAGATTAATTTATCATATTATTGAAGTGGGGCATGTGCTTAGGTTATCTATGAATACTCATACGAATTTTATAAATTTTATAAAGGCTTTCTCATAAATTCATTAAACAATTGGGTTTAAATAGAAAATGTTAATTGATGGGATTACTACTTATCTTGTAAGTCATTCGGGAACTAGTATGAATCACAGAATATTGTAAAGTAATCATAATGACTTTAGCAAGCCTGTCTTATCCACCCCAGCTTTGTCTTAAGTTCAAATGTGGACACACATTTCTAAAATTTGAAAACTGAAACTGTGTATCTGGTTTACAGATGGAAATTTTATCAAAGCCTACTGCTGTATGCTTTACCTTTTCTAGTCTGGGAATGCTTCCATCAAACTGTAAATGAACTGGAGAATGACAATGAAACTGCTCTGCTGGAAGATGGTAAAATAGTAGAGAATGGAGGATTGTAAAGGCTAAAGAGACTGAAGCAGACATTGCCTGCTATATTTCTAACTAAATCAAGAAAGTTTGTGCTGAATTGAATTAAGTTTCCTCACCTCACATTTTTCCACTAATGAAAATAAAGCAGTGGAGATCCACTTGCCATAGAGGAGTGGAAAGGAGGAACTGAAGTAGTTCTGGTCAAGTGGATTGCCTGGGAGAAACAGTTCTTGCTGCCCCGTTATATAATAACATGGGGTGGGGAGTGGGAAAAAAAGACAAATCTGGTTTTATGGGAAATAAGACTGGCAGCAGTACCAGACACCAAAGTCAGGACAAAAATCAATTATTAGGTGCTTCAGTGTTGAGGCTTTGGTTGCAACTCAAGTCTCTACTCTGGTTATAAACTGCCTTCTACTAATCGGTCATATTCATTAGTTCACTCAACCTGTAAGTGGTTAAGGTTTTTATAAGCAAGGGCTTGCAATGACTACTAAAAACAGCTCTTACTGTATGCAAGTTTTACTTCAGTGTGTACAAAATAATATAAAATGGTACCTTATTGTATTAACAAAGAGGGACAGACTCAAACTGAATTATCTCAGCTAACTCCAGCTTCTGTGGCAACTTTGAAATTGGCCACCCGACATGGATTTACCATTTGCATTTCAGATTTTTATTCAAACCTTTTCTTTTCAAGGAACCCTCTAAACCTGTCTGGCACAGAGATTAAAATATATGTGTCATCAGTGTATATGCTTAGCCTGATATTCTATCGTCTTTCTTCTTTATGCACATACCCTGTTCTAATGCAACTAGAACACTGCATGTAACCATCTCAACTATTAATAGCTGTCAAGTTCTCATCTACTTATGCACTCACACAATTACAAATGCAAACATTCAGTACAGCTCCATTACCAAATCACAGTATTTTAGAAGTTACTTTGTTTTTATGGGCATAAAAATAATTCTTAAGAGCAGATGACATGACAGCAAAACAGGATATTCTATACTGTGCAAGAACTAACTACTTATACATGCTGTTAGGAGTCTAGAATCTAATTCATCTGTGTGAGCTTAGTATTTGTTCCTCACAAGCTACACTTAATTAAAAAAATAAATAAATAAAAACCAAACAAACCAACCAACCACAGGCATCTTTAAAGGTCATATTCTAACACTCACTATTATTATTCTTTCTTACTATGGTAAGAACTAGACTACAAAACTAAAATTTTTCCTGACCAAAGTACTTATTTAGTCTTGCTCAACCATCCAGAAATTTATACAGTGCCACTTATAAACACATAACTAGCTAGTTATGACAAAAAGGTATCATCAAGAACATTTAAGATTTGTGATTATTTCCTCTCACCGTAACACCTAAATAAGCATTAGGATGCATTTTTATTACTGTGATCCCATACAGAACAAAGTTATTAACATTTTAGTAGCTAATCCCTGAACCAAAAAAAAAAAAAAAAAACCAACAAAAAACCAACAACCACAGGAGAGAACAGGCCTGCATACTTTGAAGCCAACCTGCATCCGCCAGTAGTTTTACTGCAATCCCCTTGGCCTACATAACCTAACTTTATAGTTGCTGCTTTACTGGCTGTATATCCCATAGTTCAAGTGCTGAGATTACACAGAACTATTATCCACCTGCCTCAAACTTAACCTTATTTAGAAATTTGTTCTGAACTACTAGGTAGCACTGCTCTGAAAGTTCCACATTCCTCAACTAAGTTCTCCGGTATTTACTCTCACATAAGAGGGTCAACTAAGTATGTTAATTTGGGTTTGTTATAGAATCATAGAATGCTTAGAATTGGAAGGCACCTCACAGAACATCGAGTTCCAACCCCCCTGCCATGGGCAGGGACACCTCCCACTAGACCAGGTTGCTCAAAGCCCCATCCAGCCTGGCCTTAAAACACCTCCAGGGATGGGGCATCCACAACTTCTCTGGGCAACCTGTTCCAATGCCTCACCACTCTCACAGGAAAGAATTTCTTCCTAATAGCCAATTTAAATCTCCCCTCTTCCCATTTAAAACCGTTACCCCTTGTCCTATCACTACATTTCCTGACAAAGAGCCCCTCTCCTGCTCTCCTGTAGGCTCCCTTCAGATACTGGAAGGCTGCTATAAGGTCTCCCCTGAGCCTTCTCTTCGCCAGGCTGAACAGCCCCAGATCTCTCAGCCTATCCTCAGAGAGGTGCTCCAACCCTCTAGTCATCTTTGTGGCCCTCTGCTGGACCTGTTCTAACAGTTCTATGTCCTTTCTCTGTTGAGGACTCCAGAGCTGGACACAGGACTCCAGGTGGGGTCTCACAAGCGCAGAGTAGAGGGGGCAGNACCTCTTATTTGTGTCTGGGATTGCAGCATTCCAGGTGCAGGACCCTGCCCTTGGCTTGGTTGAACTTCATGTGCCATTTGCACTAGCCCACCTCTCAAGCCTCTCCAGGTCCCTCTGGATGGCATCCCTTCCCTCCAGCATGTCAACCGCACCACCGAGCTCGGTGTCACCAGCAAACCTGGTGGCGGTGTATCCTATCCCACTGTCCATGTCTCCAACAAAGATGTTAAATAGCACTGGTCCCAGTACTGACCCTTGTGCGACACCACTTGTCACCATCTGCCATTTGGATATTGAGCCGTTGACCACAACCCTTTGAGTGCGGCCATCCAGCTAGTTCCTTATCCACCTAGTAGTCCATCTATCAAACCCATGACTTTCCAATTTGGAGACTAGGATGTCACGTGGGACGGTGTCGAATGCTTTGCATAAGTCCAGGAAGATGACATCCATTGCTCTGCCTTTGTCCACCAAGTTTGTGGATAAAAGTTTTTGTTATAAAGTGAAAGCTTCGTATATGCACTACAATTAGGAGAATAGTAGGAGTATGTTTATTAAAAAGGAATAAATACAGAGACTCACAAAAATCACCAAGGAATAGAAGGCAGGATTCTTTCAAATTACCTTTTTTTTCATTAGCTGATGACTTCACATTTACCTTTACATTCTATGCTTTCAAAACACATTTAAACAGACTTCACTGTTATGAAGTAGAAATTGAAAATATTTTCTAGTAATAGAAACATTTTCCATGTCTGATACCCTCTATAACTAAGCAAAAAACAATTATAAGCAGCCAGCATGCATCAAACTTTCAATATGTCTAATACTTTCGCCAACACCATCACTTCTCCAACAATTTACTCTGAGGATCACTAAAAGGACCCAGACAAAAACTTTACAATTAAGCCACCTGACACATGGAACCACCTCTTCTCCCACTCTCTCCAAGAACAGCCTGAAATTAATATAAAATTACAGTTTTCTGTTTAAACAGAATGAGCCCATATCTATTAGAAACTCTTAAGAACATTTTTGTTTTATATAACAGGAGGTGTGGTATTACAGTATGCACCACACCTTGTGACCAAGTATTAACACACCCAGGTGGACCAAATACCTTCAGTAGTTGTATCAAACCATACAACATTTTCCAGGTGTGGGCTTGTTCCAGAATTGAACTTCCAAGGTATTTCTCAATTTCATAAATCTTGATGAGATGAGCTTATGGTTTATCATGATCTAAGTTACAGTATCATTTAAATGTCATAGCAGATGGCTGTCCGGTCTGCCCATGTGCATACCATGTGCTGCTTTCAGTGTCCAACTAAATAAACAGTTAGGGTGAGAAGTTGGCTGAAAAAAACAGACACAATCATAACTTAATAGTACTAATGGATGAACTTTAGACAAACCAATAGGAAATGAGGAATTCTACTTCAATCTTACTAGTTCTGATAAATAATTAAATAAACATAAAGCAAAAAAAAAAGGGGGCTTTGACTGGTTCAGTTTCATGATCTTGTTCATTCCTCTGCCACACAAAACCTGAAGTCAGTAGAGCACTAAGGTGTCTATGGAGACTGATTAAGCCAGCACTGCTGCCCTCAAAAAATTGATTCTTTAGATGTCATTCCTTTTTCATATACAACTAATATATAGTTAACAAGTAGTATATATTAGCTTTCCAGACTACATTAATGATATACCTTAGAAATCAGAATCTTTCAATGAGCGAAAATAAATAGCTATAAAATCTTTGGGATGACATTAGTACTAACTACTTCTGTCAAGCAAGATGCAGCTTATCTACCTATTAGGAAGTTACACTTGAAAGCAGGAAATCTAGAGGTGCTCACTCTACCAATACTGCCCAAAAAAAGCTACCTGATTCACGAGACCTTATGATCCGTTTGATGCAAAAAACAAAATGCAAGTTTAAGACAAGTTAGCTACATCTACCTGCTACTTTATAAATTGCTGCAAAAATACTGAAGAAGAACTTTCAAATGCTAAATCTTCTCTTAAAATTATCTGCTCTACTACCATAACCCTTCATTAGAACAAGTTCATTTCCTCTGAAATAAGGTTACTGAATTATTTAAAAAAAAAAACCAATAAAATAAAATCCACTGTACTTAAAGAACGGTCATAATATAAAAGTTGTAAGAAACTACATGAAAACATTCATTTTAGTAATTTCCTAATTTCTTGTGGTTTTAAGGTTGAACAAGTAAGCTGATGAATAACCAACTGAAATTAGTTGCTTTGGCAAGAACTGCCATCTGTTATTCTACTTTACCTCTAAATTTGCAGAGGGGTGACAAGAATTAGAGGAAGGTTATTAGCTGTTACTGCTTACCTCTAAAGAACTGCAACAGATGTAGAAAAGACGAAGTCATCTTGTGACCCAGACCAAAGTTTTTAAGCCTATTTTTTCCTTCTACCAGGTCACCAGCAATCACAGTATTGTTAGAGTACTTCACAGGCTATTTGTAGTACAAAACAAAAGTTCATCCTCAATAACTTGGATACTCCGCATTGTAGTGCCTAAAATCTCAGAAAAAAAATCACTTGCATTTGATATACACATTGTCAGTTCTTATTGTATTTGTTTTCCATGTTGCCTAGGCGGAATCTGCTTTGTTTGCAAAGCTTCCTGTATTGTACAGTTTTGTCTTACAAGCAGCAGCTCAGGAAGTTTAATTACCACAAACAGATAGGCTTATCACTGTATCTATCACCTCATTAAAACAAGTATCAATTCACATTAAAAGCTAAACCATTTACTTCAACATCAGGACCGGGCATGACCTACTCTACTATATTAGAAATAGTGCCTATACAGTACACTTCAGCAACAGAACGAAAATTTCACAAGACATTAATTTTACTTTTCAGTAGTATTTGTACCCTAACTCCACTTGCTGGAATATCTTGACTTTGATCTAGTAAGACCAAGAATCCTCTAAAATGCAAGCATTTTGCTTCACTTTTTCCTTAAGCATACACTTGAAGCAAGAATCCTCTGCAGGCACACACTGATTTTTACTCAGAGACACTAAGATCTCAAATGTAATGCATTTTATTCATTTGCCAAAAATTTCTGCTCAACCTGACTCATAGTTCACCTATGCAGCATACAAACATCTAAACAATTCATGTGCAAAAAGCATATTCTCTCTCCTCAGGAAAGTGACCTTAGGAGTCAAAGGTGATGGTGAGATGTAGGTCCTGTAGCACACACCCTGTCTGACAGTGACTGACTTGATAAGTTAAAGGCCTTGGTAACTCATGCATTGGTATGTTTGGAGCAATGTAGCTGGGAAACCTATCCTCCCAAGCACACTCAGTTTACTTCTGGTTTAACTTGATAAAAGCTTTTGTTCCACTGTTTGAGGCTAGTTTATGGCACATTACTCAGAACATTGAGTTCATAGCTTCTGATCCATCTCAAAGCTCATGGGGTTTAAAAGACTTAAGTACTAAGCATAAACAATTTCTGCTTTTAAAATAAAGTATGAGTTGCTCAATGTTGGATGAATCACCAAATCCACTTGCTCCTCAATTAAATAAGCTCTCTCTTACCCCTAACAATTTCTTCTTCATCTTACACAAGATCTTTCTCCTAATCTACTTTTAAAGACAGCATCACACTCAGAAGACAGCTTCTTTCAGAAATTCATTTTGTAGCTAAGTGAACCTCACTGACCTGAAGTGAACTTGAGGGTAATGGAAAATTCTTTAAGTGTGGTACTAGCCACTACATGCACAGAAATATGTTAATTATGCTAATACTAAATCAACACTTCAATTAAAAATCACACAATAACTATTCACCACATTAACTTCTAGTTAGCCAGTGTTCTAACAGTTGGGAAGCACGACAAATCCTGCTGTAACACCTCTTTACAAGTACTGATTCATAGAATCACAGATGCTGAAGAGGATCTCATTGCTTTCTCAGTTTAGTCTAGACTCTTGCCCAAAAAGCAGGGTCAGCACCAAATTTAAATCACCCTGCTAAAGGCTTCGTCCAGTTTTGCAGATCTTGAAAACATCCAAGGATGGCGATTCCAGTGTCTCTGGTCAACCAATGCTTAATCATTTCCGACCCCCAAACCCCCCCTTTATACTCAGAGCTCCTCTCCTTTGACCTCTCCTGCTCCTTTTTATGACCTGTCTCACATTCTTCTCCCATGAACTTCTGTAAAAAGCCTGCTAACAAGGCAAATGACTTGATAAGACTCTGGGTTCAGCTAAGCTATGTCAAATCAGACAACACTTTTCAACACTTACAGATTTCATAAATACCCAACAGAATTATATACTTCCCATGTGATACTGAAGTGCTAAAAAGAGTGAACAATATCTGACTTAAGGATTAACAAACACAGGAATAACAGCAATCTTCCTGACAACCTTAATTTAGTCTGTTTGCCCTAGCATAACAAGCACACTTTTAAACAAGCAAAATAAGCTCATTGCCAAACCCAGTTAAGAATGTAACTTTTCATTGCCACCTCATGCCAGCCTATTCTCAGGACTGGCATGAGTTCAGGTGATTGTTTGCCAAAACAATTTAATTTTTTTTGCCCATTTCATTACACAAAAATAATGACAAAACCACCAGGAATTCATTTCCACCTCCAGTCCTTGTGCCAGCAAAAAAATGAGGGGGAAAAAAAAAAAAAAAAAGACGAAATCAGAGCTCTTTCAGCAACTGATGTGTCACAGTGCTCATAAGACAGACGTTAAATTTTAGAAAACTATTCCTATTTACACACTACTAGTATAAGAACTACAACTCATTGTGCAGTTCTGTGAGGTGCAACTAATTATATGAAACTTGAATGACTCTCAAAACAACGACCTAATCCAAAAAAAAAAAAAAAAAAAAAAAAAAAAAAAAAAAAAAACCCCCAACAAAAAAAACCC
>VZRU01011471.1:9410-27964 GCA_013398155.1 Pedionomus torquatus
CCTCATAATCCATTTTCCATCTTACTACTGAGAAAACTTGCTTGGTTGGTTGGTTTTAAGCTGACTCCTGAAAAATAACTGGCTAGAACACTGCTTGTTTTGTGCAACTCCTCAATCTAAGGAGAATAGAGTGGGCAATTTAGTATTAAAGATCTTCTAACCTTTGCACAGTATTACCCTTGATTGACAAATGGCTTGTTTCCACCTTTGCCAAGGTTCTTGCCTTGGAGGTAAAAATTTAGCCACAAAGTTCAACCTATTGTTATGATAGCCACCTATAGATTTCAGAGCACACAGCCAGCCTCTTCTCTGAGCAAACAAAAATGTTATCATTCCCAGGCATAATTTTGCATCTTCCTGTACCCAAATGAATTAAGAATTCCCCAGTCCAAAGAAAGAAGAAAAAGCCCTTGTGTTTTCCTTCTAGTCAATCAGGAAGAAAAAGAGTTCTCTGCTTGCACCAAACAACAGCTTTAATGGCATTCTTTGCCTGTGAGAAGAGGACTTCCTCATTTACAGCTCAGCACAATAAACACAGCAAGTGTTGAACCTTGTTTTAAAGCAACACAAGATACCCCGTCCCCGCCCCAATAAAGGCCAAGAAACAGGCTTCCATCAGTATTTGTCAAGTTTTATACGAAGATAATTCAACTAGATCCCAATGACTTTCTCCAGAAAAAGAAGCGTGCCACTGTAGAAAGTCAAGGCAGCAATGAAATCCAGGAATTATACGGCTCAGAATAAGGCTTTGACAGATACACAGAAAACTGAAATAATTCATGGACAGATTAATTGACAATCACAAAAATTGTGCAAGCTGGCAGCACACACCAGGTTTGGCTCCCGTGCTTAAGAAAACAGCCACTGGCCGTATCGTCAGAGTTACATTAACGGCCACACTTCACATTTTTTGCTGTATTTAAACAAATTAAGCCTGTGCTCTCCCACCTCCAGCTCCTCCCTCCCAACCCAGCCTCTTCCTGTTCAATGCTTGCAGTATCTCATCACAGCATGGCTGAGGTTGGAAGGGATCTCTGGAGATCATCTGCTCTAATCCCAGGCTCAAGCAGGGCCATTGAAAGCCGGTTGCTCAGGACCCACATCCTGACAGCTTTGGAGTATCTCCGCAAACGGAGACTCCACAGCCCCTCCGGGCAGCCTGTCGTTCCAGTACTCACCAGCCCTCCCAGTAATTTGTTTCTTTACATTGAGATGAAGTCTCCCATGTTTCAGTTTCTGTGTACTGTTACATACATTGATAAGATCCCCTTTGGAAACCTGAAGGCCTTTAAAAGTCTCACATTCTCAATTCAGTCCTTCCAACTGAAGGAAAAACATGAGATACCCAGAATACCATCGGGTAAAATGAGGCACGCTTTTCTCTACTGACTGATTAATTACGTTGCCATTAAATCCTGCTATTAACTGTAATTTTACAAGGCATCGGGGTCTTTGAGTTGCAATTGAGAGATTTGGAAGCCTTGAAAACATGAATGGGATAAAGCTTATGGACAAGCTCCTAGCTATGAGCTGAAAAAAAAGTAGCCCAAGAAAAAAATTTATGTAAGACTGAGCATGAGCAGCTCTTCTTTACTATTTCCCCCTTTCATGTCGCTCAGGCCATTTGGATCCCAGCTTTTCAAAGCTGGAACCAAAGTTTTACTGGGGCTGGGATTGGGTCCCAGTTGCTGAACAGCAAAAAAAAAAAAAAAAATTAAAAGAAGAAAACCGGCAAACCATAACATAACATTTTCGGTCATGCAGGAGAGACTTACGAGGGAGTTGTTGGGGTCGCTCTGGAGGAAAGAAGTCTCCTTTGGGAAAGGCTCGTTCATCCTAAAAACAATTCAATACAATTAAGTTTGTGAAAAAAGTTCTCTTGCCTTTTTTTTTTTATTTAAAACACAGAAACTTAAAGCTAAAGCAATCTTCACTGTATTTACAATCGGTCTTTAGCAAAATAATCCGAATTTTCCCCAACGGCGTGAGTTGGTATCACTAGGAATTAGGCAAGTCCCGTGTTTCCCGTCCCGGTATTTCTACCCAACCCTGATACCACACGTCATCCAGAGTCAGAAGCACAAATCACAGTATAAAAGCAGTGAGAATACAAACACACTTACCATTTTTACATGCATTGGTCTGTCAAACAGCAGCTGCCCATTAAACATCGCTATTGGTTCATTAAGGATGATTGTTTAAGTGCTAGAATCACAGTCTTTAAGCACTGTCTGACGTGGAATATAAATCCACAGCCAGGTTAGCAAAAAACTTTCTGCCTTCTCCAAAACTAAAAGGCTTCAAAATCTAAATAGTCAAATATTCAAAGAATGGCGTAAAACGCACATTAAAGATATTCTTCTGGTTAAGATTAATTTCATTAAGAGATCACTCAAAACGTGACCCCAAATCTGCCCAAGCGTTTAAATGTTTTGTCAGTAACTTTAGCCATTAACAACAGGAGAAAACATTCTGAAATCAATAAATTGCCAAATTTTGAAGTACACCAATGCTAATGAGTCACGTGAAATTCGTATAAGCTGCCTTCTCACAGGGCTGAACTTACTAGGTGCAAGTGCAGAATGGAATTGACGATCAAATTAAAAGAGAAACTTTTAATTTGAAGAAGGACGAATATTTCCTTCCCATACACAGCCACAAGCTGAGAGATCACGCAAACAGCAGCTGCACTTCGCTGTGGTTTTTGTGGATGTCTCACAGCAAACCATCGCCTGCAAACAGTAAAAGATACAGGGACCAGAGGAACACACTAGGTCAAGCCATCTCGCATCGTAAATGCGACTGCTGGGTTCCTCCTTTACCTCCATCACAGGAATTTAAGACAAATCTTTTCTCAGAATTTGCATTTTAATCATAGATACAACCTAGAGATGGAAATTTACTCTTTGGGCTAGAAACACCTACATCCACACGGGAAAGAGGACCCGATTTGTTAGTGATCCTCAGCAAACAAACAGCCAACAACTTTTTCGAGACGGCCTTTTTTCAGTTTTCCTTACACTTTCCATCCACCACAATGGTTTGATTTACTGTGACACGGCGATGCCCTCACTTGTAATACTACGATTTATATTTTTATCCCGCTTTCTTTACTAAATTATTCACCTACTGTTTACCATCATTACCCTTCAAGGATACATATAGCCTGAACAGCCTCTATAGCTTGCTCAAAAGTGACGGTACCGATCCCACGACTTTTGCCATCTTTATCTTCTAGTATGTCAGCCCGAACTACGACGCCAGCCATGCTGAAAACTTCTTTCAGCTTCTTCCAACCAACTTTATAATCCAACTGGAAGACAAGCGATATTGGAAGTATGAGGAAGATTTCCATTAAGAAACAGCTTGAGCGTTCTTTGATTTCTTTTTGCAGCACCAGCAATCTTAGGAAACGAAGGGTCTTCACAGAAATATGATAAAATTTAAATAGCATAAAGAATGCCACAGAGCTTAATACAATGTTCTTGGTTTTGTTCAAAAAATACAAATTAACAGCGAAGCTGGTGAAGGGCTTGGAGAATAAGTCTTATTGAGGAGAGGCTGAGGGAGCTGGGGTTGCTCAGCCTGGAGAAAACGAGGTTGAGAGGAGACCTCCTCTCTCCCCAACTACCTGAAAAGAGGTTGTAGAGAGGCAGGGGTCCATCTCTTCTCCCAAATCATGGGTGATAGGCCATGAAATGGCCTCAAACTGCATCAGGGAAGGTTCAGATTGGATATTAGGGAAAAGTGTTTACACTGAAAGGGTGATTAAGCATTGAAATGGGCTGCCCAGTGTGGTAGTCAGGCACTTAGACAGCTGACATAGTGATTAGTGACAGGGCTTAGTGATGGTTTTTTATCAGTTAGGTTGATGGTTGGACTAGATAACCTTAAAGGTCCCTTCCAATCTAAACAATTCTATGATTCTATATAGGATACATCAACAAGACTGGCCACAGAATAATTTAGTTTCATTGGAACAGAGCCAAAAGTCTAAGGCTTTTCTTCTAATTTGTTAGCTTTAACTCAGTTAAGACCCAGATATTCTGCTCACTGATTACGCAGCACTTACATTTGCAACAAAGACAGTGCTTCCAAGTCTCCCCGCCTGTAGGGCGTGAATGATCTCGTTGGGTATGTTGGGATTGTTGAGGATACTGGGCGGGATATTGATCATGCCGGGGCCACCCGGGCCCGGACCAATACCCATTCCCCCAGCTGCTGCCATGACCTTCTGCATGGCTCTCCTGGCATGTTCACCATCAGGATCCTGCAAAAACAAAAACCATATGCTCGGTTCCCTCGTGGGGATTTAGTGGCATGATTAAAATAGTCCTAAAGGGATTTACCTTTCTACAGGGCTATCTGCTCCTATAGATTTGCAACTAACTATTCACATACCACTGCTATTCACTAATTTGTCTTTTAACTAATATGCTAACTCCCTTCAAGGTATCATGCACTTCCCCTGATCCTGAAAGTGTTTATCTATTCAATACCAACGATAAACCTCACTGTTACATCAGTCTTTGGGACAGATAAACCCAGAATAACACTGGAGAGGTTTGGGAAGACAAATGCCAGCAAACTCTAGGCATCTTCAAAACAAGGCATTGATTCCTTTACCTTGCACTTGGATTTCTTTACAAGACAAGATAAAGTATGCAAAATTTCAAGAAGATTGCTTTATGTAATACTTTTTTTAATTATTATTTTTTATTTTTTACCCCCATTCTGGCTTTCTAACCCCAAAAAAGCCTTTTAATGTATTCCCCTATTACTACATAATCTCTCATGCTAGAAAACATGAAGCATAGGATGAAGAATTCAAGGAAGTAAGATAGATTAATTCTTATCACTTCACTTTATGCTGAAAGCAAAGGCGAGCACCTTCACAACACAAGGTGAACTTATGTGACTTCGGTTGGGAACATCTCACTGTACTCAGTGAGCAAAATGCACCAGCACTGCCAAAGAAAGTAAAATGTCAAGTAGAATTAATTTGTCAAAAATACAGACACTTTAAAAATAAAAGCTATTTGGATTAACTCAAATCTTGATTTGAATTTTAAGACAAAACAGCGTATTTTGGAAACAGGAGAAAGGTAGCTTTCACAGGATTATTTCAGCTACAGATAATCAGAGTAGTCTGAGGTGGAGACCACATTAAAGTGAATACAAATCGCTTCTCAATTTAAATTTCATTATTTCACTGTTAAGATAATTTATTGCTTAAAACAAGATTAGCTCCAATAGAAAGCCAGGAGTGGCTGTCATGCAAACAAAAGCCTTCTCATCAGGCAAAGAGCTTTATCTATTCTGCTATAAATGTTTACGATGTTACTGGAAGGCCTTCGTGCTCCCCTGCCGTGACACAGGGAGTGACCTCACCAAGGAGAGGTAAGCACCAGCCAGTTGGCAACACTGAAGCTGATGGTCAACCACCATAACGCAATTCACATCACACAGTCAAACTGGGGCTCTTGGCTGGGAAAAGCATATCTGAAGCCCCCACTACTGGTAAAATGCTTCCTCATGAGTTTAAATATCACTTCTGTTCTGTGTCATACCAACAGAAATATTCAAGTATGACAACAGTTTCATGAAGAGTTGGGCAAATTATAACCACTTCTTCTCAAAGGGCAACCTGATTTCCAGTAGCAATGGTGTATCATTAATGGGAAGACTGACCCAGACATGTCAGTAGCATTTTCTTTCAAGGTTCTCCTCAGAGCTGGTGGATCCCAGGTACAACTGTGCTCTTCTAACTTTCCACTTCACCTCTTCCTTCCCTTAACGGGTACCAAGAGGCCAGTATCACCAGAAGATGGCTTGCACCCAGAAGCAGGCTGCTGCTCTGAGAATTCATTATTCTAGTTATATCTGTGAGGTTTGAGAAGTGCTGGCCCCATCCTTCTTCAAGTGCTCCTCAGACCACAGGAAGAAGCAGGCTGCAAAGGGCAGAGCTTCTGCACGCTTTTCCTATCTTAAACTCATGCAGATGTCCTTTACTCCTCCCCATTAAGTGGGCAGGGCACAACAGAACATGGAGCTCGCTTAACCAAGAACACAGCTCACACACCCTAAGGCCAAGAGTCAACGCTAACATTGAGGTCAGTCCCTTTTTACTTTTGTTTTATTGAACCTTCAATGCAGCTACAGGTTCCAAACTGCTGGAAAACCCATAGGCAAGTTTAAAGTTTTAAGAACTAATGTATGGTACAGTTGGGCATGTTGCACTGGTTGACAATAGGAAAGCCACTAAAGTGGAAATAAATCTTTGTAGCATTTCAGAAACCAGATTATTCTATGGAACTGGTTATAAAACACATCCATCATGATGCGGAATTAAAGAGGAAGGCAGTCAAGAACCAGCAATGCTTAAGCAGGCTGCTTCTTCAAATTACTAAAGAAGAATTTATACCTGTAGTTAAAGCCAAACTCTTGCTTTGCACAAGCTCTGCATTGCTACCACCAACAATTTGGTCTTTAAACCAAATTTAGTCTTAATAATCGTGTTCAAACTCAAGTTCTGCAGACAAAAAAAAAAAGCTGACTTTTTTTTAATCCTGTCTTTTATCAATTATTCTTATCTGCAAATAAGTCAGCCACAAATCTTGATTAAAAACCACCCCTTCACCTTTAAATTCAACATACTGAAAGAACAGATGCACGTCTTACTTCTTTCACTTTCAATGGTCTTCCACCAAGACTATGCTTGTTCAAAACCTCTGCAGCCTTTTTCATGCTTTCTTCCATCTTGAATTCAACAACACTGTGGGGATACAAGACATCTCAGAACATGGCTTATTTTTGACTTTCCTCACTTCTTGCTATAAATTCAGAAGTGAACTTACGCGCATCCCTGATGAGATGATTTCCCAGGCGAGTAACAGGAAGGAGAGGAGGGAAGAAAAAAGAAATAAAGTAAGTAAAAGCACAAAACACACAAAAAACTTTTCTTTTTTTTTTTTTTAAAGTCAAATCACATTAGTTAGCTCTAATAGCAAAAACAAATGTAATCTTACCCAACAAAGCCTTCAATATTTGAACTCCATAAGATATAATTTCTTATGTGTTAACAGGGTTAAACTGTTTCACGAGTTCTAACAACCAGAATTAAGTCCCGATTCTCCAAGAAGAATACCACACGCCTCACGTGACCTGTCCTTCTCTGTCATACAGCGAAACCCTTGCCGTATCCTCTCACCCTAAATCCATACCCTTCAGTACAATTAACATGCTCCTACTTCTTTTGGGTTTTGGTGCCCTGTAAGATACTGGACTAAAGGACCTGAGTACCTAGGAAGGCAATATACATTTACGTTTAAGAATTGACTTCTCTTGACTGGCACAGGAAATGTAGTTTACAGAACCTGCTTCTGCACACTGGCCTTACAAATTCCACAAACCACTACAGTGACGTTTTCCAAAACGCAAGGATTACGTTAATATTCCGTCTCACTATACGTACTGCTAGGGTCCGGGGGTCATTCAAACAGCCAACACCAACTGACCACAGTGGAAGACCACCCTAACACTTCTTACGAGGCCCCATCCCACCTCCTCCCCACCCCAAAAAGCAGCTCTAAGCGATCCTACGTTATAACCGCTAAACATACACGCTCTCTACCTTCCTGACTTCGTTTCCTTCCACGCCACCATACAGTTACATTTGTCATGTAGAAAATCCACAGAAGAAATCTCTCAAACACTTACCCTTGACTTTCCTTCAGCGTCCATTAAGAGCTCCACGTATGTTACCTCACCAACTACAAATCAGATTCCAGACGACACATATACCAAGGGAGAAAAGCCAAGAAAACAATGGGAATTTAGAACAATCAACAACCGTGTATGGAGCCTCTGCCTTATAAGAAAGCCCAGAAACACTCCATGTTCTCTAGACCACAAAACTGGACAATTACAGGTATGCAGTAAAGCTTTAAAAGAGTTAAACATGTTCTTGATTTTCCTCCACTTCAAAAGCCAGCTATTTCCACAATATCGATTTCCTTGATCTTTAGTACTCACTCAGTACAGGAGGCAATCCAAATCCATGGGGAAATCTGCAAGAAGAAGTTCCCTTCGCTTCAATCTCGTCTCCACAGTTCACAACTTGGAACAGTTACTTGCTTTTCTCTGGATTTAAATACAAACTTTCAAAAGGGGAGGCAGACTGAACCAAGAGAGCCAGGAGATCACCGACTGCCTACGATTTATTTCGGCAGGTTTTTAGCCATTCGTTAAAGCCACAATAAAACAAAGTCCATTTTTTAGCTTCAATAAGTAGCATTAAACAGTCTGCCACATTTGCTCTCCAGACACAAACCAGCAAAAGGCACTGGAAAACATCTGCACCTTTCCTCACAAGATTAGGATTGCCTTTAATGACCACATAACCATATCATGTGCCTCCAGAATACCACTACCGAAATGGCTGCTGCCTTTGAAGTGACTGGCATACAGAAGAATCATCAAATAAAAGATTTTTAGTTGTTGGTTTTGTTGTTTTGGTTTTGTGGGTTTTTTTCCAGATTTTAGAAGTTCCAATTTTTATGCTTTAAGATAGGAGGTCTCCAAGTTGGGTTATTTGAAAGGTGGAAAGCAGCTCTCATGAGAAACCACAGCCCAGTCTGAGTGCTGATGGCACACTCTGAGCTAGGAACTGGAGCCTCACATTCCAGAATCTACCTCTTGGCAAAGTACAGAGAGAAGAAGAGGTGTTCAGCCTGACCTCCCACAGGACCAGTCGTGGATAGGACATCTAGTGTCATTAGAACATCCTGAGAGGTTTATCTTGATATTGTGAGAAAAGGAATGATTTATGAAATCCCTGCTGTGGGGTTTTTTTTTTTTTAATCTCCATTTCTTAGTTAAAATGATAATTTAGTAATATGAGCATTCCAGCCAAAAGAACAGTTAGCAAGACAGAATAAACATGATCTATTCAGGTTTTTACGAGGATAGTGTTTGAGGCTGGTAGAGGGTAACAAGCCCCTTTGAAAGGGACCGGGTGGATCAGGATGTTCGATTACTACCCACAGCTTCACTAAATAATGCTTCTTGAAATAAAGCCTAAGAAAATTAATTCCATCCTATAACCTGAACAACAGGAGATCATGTAATATACACGGAATTGTTTCCACAGTGAAAGGGGCTGCACTGTAAACAGCCCTCCTGGACTAGTCCTTGGTGGTAGATGGTGGCCGTGCACCGAGTCCAAATATTCAGCGTTACCAAGCCATTCTGAAGCCACCCATCTCAACAGCAGCAGCCAGAATCCAACCAAGCTTTGATCAAGAGTGCAAATGTGATTCAACAATTTATGCGGTAAGACAACACGTTCCCAGGTTACCTACAATACCAAACCACTCCGTTTCACAGAGGCCAGAAGTCACAGATTAATCTGTGACTTTGCTCCTAATAATAACACTACTGAGCCCTTGGTAGTTTCCTTTCCCAGCCACCGATCCACTTCAGCTACAATTCTTACTTCAGATCCACACGAACGCTTCCAAAGCGGTTTGCCAAGCTTGATCATAACATATTAAATGAGATTTAACAGTTACTCTGTTAAAAAAAAAAAATCTCTAACTCTGAACAACAAGATTTCCAAGAGTCCATCACACCAGCAATTTTTTGTCACTTGGAAAAAGAATCTATAATGTGCCAATTTTGCTCAGGGCTTCTCATTCAAGCCTTATAAACACCTATATTTAAAGCTAATTATACATCTTGAAGGAGCTGTTTTCCTTCAAGAACATCTGAACTTCCTGAAGAGCCAAATTTAAAAAAAAAAAACAACAAACCAAGAGTGGAAGGGAGAGGAACGACACAAATAGCATAACAGCTCAGTATCCAAGAGACACCAAGTCCACAGCACAGAACAACTGCAGTAAAAACACATTTATTTTTTCCCCACTTGTAAAACACACAGAAGGATTCAACACAACACTTCTTCCAGGAGACTACTGTTTGAGGCTAGTAAAAGGATTTTTTTTTCCTTTTTTCTTGTTAAGAAAATATTCCGCATCACATTTTATTTGGCTTCTTTCTAGACCCCAAGCCACAGTATTTCAGAACATCAGGGATAAAGCAGAATGGCAAACCAGGGGGCCTACAACAGTGCAGAGGCCATTAAGCCATGGAAAAGTACCAACAGTAGATATCCACAGACTAAACCTGCTTCAGACAGCAAAAGAAATGCACAGTGATCCCAGCAGGTTTTCTTTCTGCTCAAGAACTGTTGTTTTTTTTTTCAGGAAACATCTCTTCTGTCCAGGAGTGAAGACATTTCTTTCAAGCACAAGAGAAGGTTAGTTAAAGAACTCAAGTTTATTACCAGATCTGCCTCCAAAAGGAGATAAAATTCACAAAAACAACTAGCTCTAAGTCAAGGGAAGGATAATTAAGAAACACATTCCCCGTGGCGTCTTTAAGACTCAACTTAGAGCAGACTGATTTATCTTTTTAAACTCCACACTTGAGTTGAGAAGCTCAGCGTTTCCTAAAACGAGACTGAGACAGAAATATAAACCAAATATAAGCCAAAGGATTCTCTAACGTTACTTATTACAGTCATTGTTTGGGGTTTTTTTTCCCCACAGAAAATTAAGCTGTTGAAGCCAGGTTGGGCTGTCAGAAACCCAGTGTTCTCCAGCGACTGTTCAGGAAGCTCAGATAAGCACACCCATGCGGTGACTCGAGGTACAGCTCGGACGCGTTCACCCAGCCAGGATAATAAGCTCAAACATCAACATCAACTTTGAAGATTCTGAAGTTGGGCAAGATGATTTTAATAGTTAGCGACGAACCAAGAAGCTCTGAAAGGCGAAGAGAGGCAAGTCTCAGCAAGAGCAAAAGCACAGAAATTGAAAGAGAAGTGAATGTTTTATATCGCAGCAATTTCTCTGGCCTACACGGTCAGAAGTAAATACCAAGTAGAGGAGGAAGCCTATGGGTGTTATCAAAACTATATGGATGTCCCATCATCTGAGGAACTACAGGCAATATGACTGATTCAAGAGGACCCTGCCACCAAAAGCTTCATGCTTTCAACATGAGGTAATTCAGAATTAGTCACAGCTTCTCCTTCATTAAAGTTTTTAAAGCCCGTGACAGACAACCTCTAAGAACTTACATGGGGTGCCTGAGCAGGGAGAAGAGAAACACACTCTATACACGTACAAAGCTGTAGTAAAAAGAGAAGACAAGCATTCTTCCCAAAGCACAGGCAGAGAAGAGCTTGCAAGGTACTCTTTTACAGTAGGGGAAGGGAATTCTCACTTTTGCATTAGGAAACCCAGGATAAAAAAAAAAAAGCTGACTCCAAGAGTCCAGGCAGGAAAAAAAATGAAGTGAAAAAGCTTGTATGTACTGATGGACAGGGCTTCATTGAAAAGATAGTTAAGGCTACTGAAAACTGAGCAACTCATCAGCACATTTACTTACTGAATTAAGGAGGGGACAAGTCAGGTGTTGAACAGCATGTCCATACTGTTCATTCATCCTTTTCTCTTTTGCCAACCTAAAACTTTGGCCCACACGGCCACGGGTTCTTGGGCGCTGTAACCCAGGGGACTCTCCAGTAACAGCCACCTTCAGATACCAGTGTAACAGTTGTTGGCATCAAAGCAAAAAATCTGAGATCAACCACAAGCGCTAGAGGGCATGAGGTACATCTTTAGGAGGCCATAAAAGGGTCCAAGAACTTCTGGACACAAAGCAAGAAAGAAGACAGCACATGAAGCTTAGCAGCTGCTCTTCTTTTATAGAAAATTTAAGCTGGGAAAGCTTTATTGCCTTTTTCCCCCCCATCACATCTCTTCACACACCCAGGTTTCCATGTGAAGATTCAAGCATGCCTGCCCCATACTCCAGCTCGACCTCAGGTAAATGTGGGTACAGCCACGGCGCTACGGACCCTGGGGTGTCCTGGAATCCTTGAATGCGACACAAGCATGGCCTCGCCTGCAACTGCTCCCAGCAGAACACAATTATTGCCTCATTTTACAGCTAATCTTTCTCCTTGGATTTTTATGTCAGCTCAGTACTCCAGTCAGGAAAAAGGGTTAAAAATACAAAATTCTGTATTTCCTACAGAAACCAATAAGTCTCTCAAATACAATTCTTTTTTATCACATGGTATCACCTCGCTTATGCCAGCTGCCATGAAGCATTACCATTTTTCGCCCGAAGACAGAGCCATCGGTTGAGGGACAGATTAAGACAGCTATTTAGCATTCAATCGTGTTTACATTTAGACTCCACTTACTGCTGCCTCAATCTTCTCCTGAAACCATTCACCAATTGCCAGTTATCAATTCTGATTACGTCAGTTTAGTAGAACCTTGGGCTTGTCAGCCAATACAAGGGAGTTTCAAACAAGAACATTTTTTAATTTCTTTAATAAGTACGGCATACTGCATACCTGTAATTGAGTTTCACCAACAAATACACTGAAATGACTGAACCAAGGCATTACTCTTGAGAGAGGTCACCGTTAGAAGACTTCAGATGTACGCATCTGAAAAATCCAGGTTGCAGAAATATGAGCAGAACCTCAAAAGCTCAGGTCTCCTAAGCCATACTTACTGACGCAAACCAGCCGACGGAGGTGAACTCCTCCTACGTTCAGCAACCTGCTCTGCCATCGCTGCCAACAGCTTACGTCTCCACGACTGCCAAGCGATGGAGCAGTCGTGAAACACCTATGTTTAACCTTTGTGTACGGATCCGTTTCACATGCTCCCAAAACCTTGAACGTTTGGCCTGTAATTCTTACACTTACAAACCAAGAATTCTAACGTTTAGATTATTTTTTTTTTTTTCCTCCACAGTCACATTCCTGGTTCTTGGAAAAACTATGCCTTGTATCGAGACGTACCGATTGAGCGAGTTCAAGCACAGCACGAGAGCACCAATTTGGTAGAAGTCAGTGACTAATTAAAATGAATCACAACTACATGGCAAATCTAAACTGTTGGATTTTAACAAGCAGTCCCAAAAACCAAGAACAAGGCTTCGCCATGTTTAGCATAACAAGCCCTGCAGACAGAACGGAGAGGTTTCAATGTTCCCCTAGGAGTTATCTGCTGGAATGAGCAGCTGAACAGCAAGGCAGGAAACAATCTCACACCGGCCTTTTCCATCCACGTGAACTGGAGAGAAACCACAAGACACTTGGAACGGAATTCAACACAGTACTTAAAATCAGACATCTACACATACAGATACTCCTATTAACCAACGTATCTGGTGCAGCAAAGGAAAAGCACAGTTTAAGGCAGGGGATCATTCCTAATTAGAGCCTGTTAAATCAGCCTTTAAGATTGTAATTCTTCATATTACAGAAAACCATTACTAAAATCTCAAGCATCAACATTTCACAGCCTCTAATTACAGAAATTTCCCAAGGCTTACAGTCCTGAAGTTCGTTACACAAACTCAATTCCATTTTGCCTCCAAAGACAAACATTTTAAAACTCTTTGGAAATTTGTTTTCCCATTCATTAGGCCACGCCTCAGGAACACATTAACTATCATTCCTCACCTCGTTCAAACACAAGTGAACACTGATCACTATTCTGCAAGACTGATGCTATGTATTTTAGAAGTGACCCACAAGAGGAACAGTTGTATTAATTATACTTAATAAGTTTTGAGATATTTTTATGATGGAGAAGCCAAGCATTTTCTCACCACTCTGCTGCATTTCCAAGGTGACTTAAGAACTACTAAACAAGTAACACTACATTTAGACTTGTCTCCACCTGAGGATAATCCCCTCAATTTCTTCAGCTTCTTCAACAGATGAAGAAGATGCCAAGGTCAACAAACTAAGGCAGCTCCCATTCACATGGGACGGTTAAAAAGAAGTGGAGAAGAAGGAAACACCACAAACATGATTTCCAAAGCCCTAACTGTGTTGCAGAACATGCCAAAGCACAAACCTGATTTTCTTTTTTGCAGGTCACCCTTAAATACATTTTACTGCTATCAAATGGCAGTATGGATCTTTACCTAAGCACAAATCACTACAAAGGTTGGGGACACCACTCTATATACACACACCCGTTCAGCAGTAGATAAATACCTTTATTATCCAAAAGACATTAAAATGCTTGAGAAAGTTTTGTTGCATGACAAGGCTAAAAATTGATAAAAGCCTTGTTTCCCCCTGCCCCCCCCAAGAAAAATACTCTTTTAAGTCTCCAATAAAGCACTATTAGCTGTATGCCAACATGCCTGCGAAAGAACTATCCACCTGGAAGGCTGCCAGGGAGCAGATGTTGTGCAATACCCAAAAAATAAAAGGCTTCAAGCAGACCTTTTACAAAACTCGTGTCATTAAAATCCACCCAGAACTTCAACTCTTTAAGTTTACAAACAAAGTCAGCCACAAGTAAGATGACACGACATCGCTTGGCCACCTGAGTTGTACATTACCTTTCTCTTTGACCAGGTCTTTCAGAGACTGCCACTTCACATCAAAGGGAATATTTGTAATAAAAGCTCGGTATCTCTTAGCAGGATTAGCATATGGCTCAAAGCGATTTCCTCCTCTTTTGACACTTTTCTCTTTTCTTTTTTCATTTTGGCTTGGTCGTTCACCTTCACTGCAAGCAAAGAAAGATCACACACGTTAACTACCCTGGCATTTGATCAGCGTCATACCACCTCTTCAAACATCACTTGTTACATTCTTCAAACTACATCAAAGCTTGTCAAGTTTCATCCATTTACATTATTTGCAAAACTACAACTTTCAACTGCAGCTGGTACGCGCCGAACTGGAGCTACACGGTGTATTGTAACAAAGATTTCCTATGGCCAGACAACTTATGACATGAAAACCTCACTATTTTCTCCCCGCATTTTTCTAGTGTGACTGAAGTTTTCCATTTCATAAAATGAATCTCTTTAAAGCCGACCAAGCCTCACTCTGTCTCCTCAAGATGCTCCAGACCAGACATCTACCCTACGTCTTTTCCCCGTGGCACACTAAACACCTTTCAGTCAAATGATACATTGACCCACCCCATTTGTAGTCTGAGACTAGAAGAACTTTAACAAAATAATCCTGTGTCTAACTATCAGGTCAATGACTCTTGCCTAACAACTCTTTCTTTTTTTTCCCCCCTTCTCCAATTAATACAGGTTTGGGATGACACAAATCCAAAGACTCTGTGCACTGCAGCAAAAATACTAAATAGTTCTTTAAACTAATTTCAGAATACGAGCTCTAACAGGTCAAAAATTTTTAAAAAGTTACAACTTAAGACCATTTCTCAACTAACCTGGATGACCATCAGGTTTTATCAAGACTGAAATGCCACTAAATAACAGTACATAAGGAAAAAAAGAAAAAAAAAAAAGAAAAAAAACAGCCTGACATGATCTCCTCAACTAATCCAGTTAATCTCCTTGTTCACTTTGTTCTGGTTGAGAGGGTGCAGAAATACATCTTTAGAAAGAATTCATGAGAACACATTAGTGAAAAAAAGCTAGTGAAGTTTCTAAAAATCTTATCTGTACATACACCGGGCTTTTCTTCAACTTAAACCCTCCGCAGCCCTGCAGAGCCCAAACCATGCCAGAAATTCTGGCTCTGATGCAAACACTCCCAGACCAACACTGTCTGTTCCTTTAGACACGTTTCAATCACCAATCAGACACAACAGCCCGCAGGGGAAATAAAAGAAACAAGTAAGCAGATGTCTATGAAATTTTAAATTTGAGTGGGGTCCCCATTTTTATTACGTGCCAGCCCAGACTTATTCAGCCACAAGGCTGAAAAACCACACAAAAATATTATACTTTACAGATAAAGCTCCAAGTACGAACAGTATGGAAGAGATGTCTATAAAGAAAGTGTTCTTTAGTTACGTACAGCATTTATTTCCCCAAAAAGGGAATTTTTTAGACTTTTCCCTCACTAAACTTGTTTTAAAGATTCTTGAGTAAGAAAGTAATTAAAACCCCAAAAATAGATTCAAAGTAGGACAATCCTTCAAACACCTTAACTTGTCTGGCTGAAGAAATAACACAAAACTTGGTGCTTGTGCTAAAAGCCACACACAGTTTCTTTATAGTTCCTTTATATTCCTCAAACTGAAACTATTTACTTTCCCCTCCCCAGGTTGAGCCACTGTTTAACATGCTTGGAAGTAGTAGGATATGATGGCAGATGCTTTTTGCAATCCTGCATTTAATTAAGCCTCCCAGGTCAGGTAAAAAAAACCACCTCAAGCTTTGATAAATCCATGAAGGACTCAGACAAGCATCATATTCAGCATAACAAAATCCAGCCAGGTCAAAAGAAGTGTCAAGGGAACTACATCAGCTGCAAAGTTTTGTGTGGATTTTTTTTTTCCTTTTTTTGTGGGTTTTCAGATACCACCTCCGTCGGTTTCACACACCAAAAGGACAAGCACAGGCAGGCCCAGGTCCACAGAGATCACTTAGAAGATGTGGTTACCAAGTATGAGAACAGCTGAGCGTGTAGGGTTTCTTTTAAGGAAGTTATAGACAGCAGGAAGGAATGAGCCTCACATCACCTCCATGCCCGCCTGTGGGCATCCCCAAGTAAAGGCAGACGAGATAAAATTCCCACAGCAGCTTTGCCCATCCCAGTAAGGATCCACTCTGAGTAACTGTGTTCCACTTACACCAAGGCTAATGCAAGATCCGCAAAAAATAACACGCTTTAGTTACTTTCAGAAGATACTTCATCTTGTCTGAATTTTTTTTTTTATCTTGGGTTACAGAACTGAAATGCTTTATAAAGATTAAGGAAAAATTCTCCTGTCTGTGATGTGTGTAGAAGGAGGAACGAAAAGGGAAGACCTTATTTCTTCCAAAGAAACAAACGATTCTGCACATTCCTCTGCAAGACTTCCTAAAGGTGCCACCTAGATCCAACAAGTCTACCAGAAATCACTAAGAATCGGAGTCTAGGACAGGCATGTCCCCCTTTCCCCCAACCCAGGGCACTGAAAATACATTTACGTGACCATTGGCACTATCACTGTAGCTGCGTCAGCTTTGCCACACTGAGCTTGATACTGCACACAGAATTGCACCTAGATAAAAAGATAAGCTCTGTGGAGAAACTCCAATTATGAAGGAGGCCAGGAAAAGAAAAATAAAATCAGAGCAAAGAAGATATTTCTACTTATACTTCCAGGAATAAATCATCTACGCATAAGACAAGTTACTGATTACATATTACCTCGAGCTGCTGGCTACACTATAGTTACCAAGAACAAGCTTTAAGGTACAAACAGTATTTTAAGACATGACTGTCCTCCCTGTACCAACTCCTCAACATGAGGAGAGACAATCCTTCTCTAGCCCTGGCTAATGTAATGTACCCATGTACTGGGTGCCATGGTGGCACTAGGACCCCCACCCTCCAGGATCAGGACTCTCTCTGCTCCTGAACAGACACATCTGCTCCTGCCTGGCAGGATGAAGACAGAAAGAGTCGCTTATATAATCTTTCCGTTGTGATAAGCACAGTTTAATTGTTTTGCATTGGAAACAGAGTAAATATTCTCCCCCAGCAAAAAGGGACAGCCTTCCTGGTCACGTGAAACACAATCCACAGACTCAGGCAGGAGAGGCAGATGAGAGCGGTTTTTCAGATTGAGACACCCCGTGATCTCTTCACCATATCCGTATTATCTCCAATTGACTTCAGACCATCAAGCTGGTCTCTGTTATTCAGGTGTGTCAGCTCTGGGTCAGACTACGGATATGCAACATGCCTGGGCATAACAGCCTGCAGCAGGCGGCAGCCTGACTGACACAGCTCCGGAACACACCTCGGGAACAGCAGATAAATCTGACCTCAAGTCTGAAGCATTACTCACAGAACATCAGGTTCAAAATGCTGATTCTTATCTCCGAGGCATTTAAGGCCTGGGGCCAGAAATTAACAGGAGAAAACGTGGTCTTTATTCCACAGATTTGGCATTAAAAGCACTTTGCTAAATATGGAATTTTCCAAAACGAGGTTAGCGATAACATAGCAGCGTGACAAACACCTAAAACTTTTTTCTGCTTATCATCTCCACCTTTATGGACCTTTTACCTTATTGTAACTCCTGCAGATATTTATTTTCAAGTTTCTGTAACATTCTACTGACATCAGACACACAACCCTAACTTAGCACCTGGCATCCCCTTCAAGCCCTCTCTCATTTTCCAGGCAGCTGACTCTCCTGTTCCTAACCTGCTCCAGAGGTAAATCATCAACCAGCAAACGGAGCGCTCTTTACTCCAAACGTTGCAGCAGTATGAGAAACGACCGCCTGAGAAATACCTATTACAACCTGCCATTGAGACAATTAAGAGTAATTAACTTCGAACATCAAAACCCACCCTCCTCACACACCCCGTACCTCTAGGGAAGGTTTTAAATTGTCCACTATGGCCCAGGAGAAACGCTTCCTTAGCGGCAGAAGCAGAGATCCATCCCCCTGGCCTCCGTGGCGCACAAAGCCTCAGGCCGAAGGAGCGGCTCCTTCCCCGCTCAGGCCGGCGGG
>VZRU01011472.1:0-55815 GCA_013398155.1 Pedionomus torquatus
GGGTAGACCTTATCACAGCCTTTCAGTATCTGAAGTGAGTCTACAGGAGTGATGGGAACTCTTTACCTGGGAGTGTAGTGATAGGATGAGGGTAATGGTTTTCAATTGAAAGAGGGGAGATTTATATTAGATACTAGGAAAAAAATTGCTGTGAGGGTGGTGAGACACTGGAACAGGTTGCCCAGAGAAGTTGTGGCAGCCTCATCCCTGGAAGTGTTCAAGACCAGGCTATACGGGGCTTTGAGCAGCCTGGTCTAGTGGGAGGTATCCCTGCCAATGGCAGGGGGATTGGAACTAAGTGATCTCTAACATCCATTCTCTAACCATTCTATGACTTCCACATGTTCCGGGATGACTACTGTTAAAAGCACATCAAGTCAATGTAAGCATGTCCTGGTGGCTTAGCAGTTTTGTGGATGACCAAACACTTGGAAACTGAGTAGGGTATTTTAAGAATCACCTCTCCTTCATCTGAGTATGATAGTTGCCAGCCCAAACACGGATTATTTAGTAAGTACAAAAAAAAAATGAACAGAAGAAAGCAAAGAACTGGGGCTGAGAGTGCCCAGATTTGGCTTCACTGGCTCATCTGAAGTAACTTCCAGATTAAATGGGTTATTTTCTTTAAAATGCAGTCTGTGAATATTTCCTTGACTTTACATCTTGTCTTTAACAAACTTGCAAACATTAATGTTGATAAGAGCATATATTGGACAGCCTTGTTATTCTTGTTAAGATGTTTCACAGGAGACATTGCTGCATTCTTACACAAAGAAGACTTTTTTTTTCCTACTGTGCCCATAACCTGAGTCAATAAAGAAGCAACATAAGCTAAATCATTAAAAGTCAATTTTAAACCAATTCAGGCATGTCCACACTGGGGTTTCTGTGGACAATTTAGTGAAATCAATTGAAAAATCAATGTTAGGCATCATCTCTGTCAGTTTAACTAGCTTCCTTCCCATTCAGTTTCCAGCCAGCTAATAGCTGGCAAAAAAGTGCAACATAATGTTATCTTAGGCTTATACAATCTTCATTGGCAAGAGGATTTTAGAGGTTGAACTTACTCCCTTAAGTTTGTATTGTGCAGATCTCTACCCAGCTAAAGGAGTGATGGAGAGTCAGCCAGTTTCATGCTGAACAAGCCTGTAGCTAAAGCTTTTTGAGAGCAGAACCGTTCTGTTGAGATGAGATACCAGAGTAAATTTTCAACGTTTCTACCGCTTCTGCTTTATCTTTCTATCTTTTCCCTGCACCAACCTGTTCGAATAATACGAATCTTGCATGTGGTGTGTGGGGCTTGTTTTCACTCATGTGTTCTCAGGAAGCTTTTTAGGAGTCAGTGGTTATGAAGGTAATAAGAATACACTGATGATTGTAGCCACTGGATATTTGGAGTAGTGCTGGCACATTAGGAGTGTTCTGCCTTCATACCTGCTTGTATTGGCATGCTCTGATGAAAATCTAGGGCTGCTGTTGCAGTGATGAGTCTTGTCTCCTGAAGAAATCTGTCGTCACACAAAGTTTCATATAATTATTTAGCAAGGACCTTTGCAACTTCAGAGCTAAGCATGGATTCCTTCTGGTTAAAAAGGATGTGATTCTGTGGAAGATACATTTCTTCACTTAGTTTTCTTGTACTGTCAAAAGTGTCCTGCTGTTGCAGCGCTGACCACCATTGCAGAAGCTGCATTGCCTCTGTGAGAGTTGCAAACTTGAAACAGGCTCACGATGTTGAAATTCCTGCTTTCTTCTACTTACGTGTCAAAAGATTCAGGAGTGAGATATATTTCTATACTGTGGTACCCTTACACATTCATTGGTTGCCCTACATCAGGCTTCATGGCCCTCAGCTAAAGTTACTGACACTCTGTAGTGTAGAGACAGGGAGCTTGGGTGGGTAATCGCCGTGATATCTTACTGTATAGCAAGTATGTACCCTGCGCCTCTCCTGAATAAACACTTCTCATACTGCTCTGCTGGAAAATGCAATCAGCCCACAATGAGCAATAACCATTCAAAAACATTTCATAAACATTCTCTTTTTTTAAAAACAAAACAAAACAAACAAAAACAAACCCACAAGACAACAGTGGTATTTCATTTTCACAAAACAAATTTGAGAGCTCCTTGTGGGCTGCAGTAGAAATATTGGAGCAGTGGGTCTGAGACTTTCCTTCTCTGCTATTTTTCCATTTAGCGTCAAAATACATTTAGGCTTCCTTCTCTACTATAATAATATTGTTTGCAAGTCTATGTTTCTTGTTTATGCTCTGAAAGCTTTACTGAGACAGCTTGTGCTGTTCGCTGCCTGTTTGGGAAAAGGACCCAGGGCTGAACCCTTCCACAAGGCAATAGGTCGGATGTTGAAAACATCAGCCAGGGTATCTGCATGCTTACCTCTGTTTTTCGGAAAGCACAATCACAGTTTTTAATTTCTGCAAGTCCCCAGGGGAATCTTACTAGAAAAAACTGACAAGGGAAATTGCTTTTAATTTTGCAGCATTCTTTATCCTTTTCACTCATCTAGTTGTTATGGTATTGTGCCAAGAGTCTTGATGACACATGTTCACTGCTTCCTTGTCCCACCACGTGCAGGAATCACTACAGTAATGGCAACCACGATTGTCATTTCCTGGAGGTGAAACATCTTGGGATACTGCGGTTTTTAGGCAGGCATGGGGTTAACCTTTGTATACACTGTAATAATGTCAGGTAGTGGGAATTTTTACAAGACCTGAGGCAGGAGCTTCAGAACAGACAAGCACCTGTTGTCAGCATTTTTTAACCTCTTGGCCTTATCCAAAGCAATCAAGTATCTTATAGCCAAATGACAGATGTCCACTGTGACAGTGAGTGGCTAGTTTAGCAGGGAGATGATATTATAACACATATGATTTCTTTATTGTATTAACAGAGTAACTTCTAATTTAGATAAGAAAATGATTAATAGAAAATGAGCTTTAATAGACATAAGGTAATTTGTTTTCAATTACAAAAGCTAGAGTTATAGCATGGGTCAAGAAGAGTCCAGCACATAGAAAGGTGTGGATGTGTTGATCCTTCAGGTTTAGGTTGATTTACCTGTTTGCTCTCCTGACCTTCCTATTGAACAGTTTTGTTTGAGATAAATTCAGACAGATGAAACTGTTACAAGTAGGGAAATTTGCAGAGAAAGAAAAGAAGGATCTCAGGATTTTCATCATGAGCACACTACCTGTCAAATGCTGAGCAAGTTATGTAGAACAACCAGACATTTCTGCTGTGATCTCTCGAGTTATGTAGTCATCTGCAAATGGCCTTTTGGGGCAGAGCAAGGGGGTCTGTAGAGCAGTGCTTTATCACAGTGTAGCATAGGCCAGCTGCAGCAGGCTGATCGCTCGGAGTTCCCAGAAATGGCTGTTTTAGGGATAGCATTCCCTTATCTCATATCTGATGACTATGAAGAGCAGGAGTTACTCAGTTACTCAGTGAAGACTCTGCTAAATTTGATGAAGTCCATAGAACTGCGTGATTTATATCTGTGGAAGATCTTGCCTGTTATGTATATAGTTTCCTTTTGCCTGTTTGCACACATATAAAGTTCAGGGGGTTGGTTTAGATGGCATAAAGGTTTTCTCTTACTTGTCCCTTTTCAATTGGATTTAATTTTTTTTCTATATTTCCATGTAGTTAAGTGTTGGAGGATATCACAGTTATTTCTGGATTGCTGGTTTCCATAATACACCATTAGGGATTTTTTTGATAGTCTGGCATTTACTGAATGGCAGAGAGCTTTTCCAAGGCTGTGAAAAGACCTTTGACTCACTCAGCTGTTATCTTTCTTCATGTAAAGCCACACACTTTGGAGTTCACAGCTCAGTGACACTGATGTATGTCTTTAGGTTGCAAAACTTGGGTATGCAGAGAAAAACCACACCTCAGCTCTCATTTTAGTGAATTCTGATGCTGTTTTATTTTCGTGTAATATTCTGTGAGCTGCCAGTTTTGGTGTTGGGGTTTTTTTACTATTTTTTTAAATGCCATTGTTGTGGCAACAAAATGAAGATCCCTTTTGCCCTTCCTTCCTGAATTGTACTTTTTCCAGAAGGGGCTATAAAATAAGTATTAGAAGCAGAATCAACAATAGCAAAAATACAAGATAAGAATAAAACTGTGTGACTGTTTCCTCTTTTTCTCTCCCTCAGCAAAAAGAGAAGAACCAAGGGTGAACAGACTGTGCCCTGCTGTGGGGAAGCACGGCAGCCTTCTGGGTCCATTAGCTTTTATAGCGACCAGTGAATAGTCATAAAGTGCTTGAACATGACGTATTTATGTGCAAGTAGATTCTGTATTCAAAAATGACAAGAATTTGTATGGTGATGGGAGTGCTCATCATAAAAAACTTCAGAGGAGCCTGACTGTTCAGTTATCTGGAGACATTTCTGTATCTGAAAAACAGCCTTTGAAAATGTCTGCAATTGCAAGGGGAAGTTAGAAAGGCCTTCAAGCAGTTTTCTTCAGAATGGTTAAGGTATTTGTCTTCAGTGTCACCCTTTTATTTTTAAAAAGGTGGCTTTGAAAATACTACATAGTGGTATTAGCACTACAAATTATTGCTAAGATTAAATGACTGGGAACCTGCACCAGGACTCTTCAAAATCAGAGGGAGATTGTGAAAGGCTTATGTCAATGAAGAGGGTGGAGATTATGGCATTGGGTAAGAAGGATATACACATGCACAAAAACTATGCTTTTAGCATTTCTCTTTGAAAACTGTGTGTTTAATTTCTGTAATAAAATTTTACAGTCTGAATTTCTGTCACTGTTGCCAGTGAAAATCTAAAGCCTCTGCTGTAAAGTTCTGCAGCACGATGCAAGAGACCTGATAGTGGCAATGTTGTCTTTTCCTGCCTTCCTCTCTTTGTAATTTAGTAATTCAGCCAGAAGCACAATTGGTGAAAAGCACCAAAAAGGTTTTTTCATACTTGCTCTCCCTTGCCAGCTTAGATATGCTATTTGTGCATGTGTCAGTTTTTCACACCTGCTTTGGAACAACAAGGGAAGATAATGTGAGAAAAGAGAGCGAGCTGCCTTATTGTTTCCTTTTATACAAATGCTTGGGCTAATCCAAGCAGGAGTCTTGCAAAAAGCAAAATTTTATCAAGAGCTAGCCTTGCTGTCACTTTTAGACTCTGCCTCTGTTCTGGGTTGATATTCTTCATGAACAAACTCAGAAAGTGGAATTTAAAAAAAAAGGGATTCAATTATTCCAGCTTCATTACACTTCATGCTGCTGCTGCTCCTCCCCCTGGAGAGCACTGGAGAGATTCTCTTGCTGTTTCAGACTTCTCATTTACAGAGCGTGATTGTATAAGTTGACCAAATTTTCCAAACCACTGATCTTGCTGCAAATGCTCTGCTGTCTTGTTTCTGGCTTATTTGCAGAAAGTTAGTGTGTTGTTTGGAATTGCCAACAGTTCTTTTAATTTAAGACAGTTAAGAGGTCTGCATTTTGCTTTTTTACATTACTAGCCACTACGTGCCCTACACACCAGGTGGAAGGAGGATATGCACCATATGGGAAAAGGTTCTGCATGTTTGCATAGCTGCTTGGAAGTCTGTGGGTCTGTGTTGTTTTGTAGGAGCCGGATTTGTCTGTGTTGTGTGACTCATGCTTTAAGGCAATTGAAATACTTAAAATTACATCAGAGATCTGGCCTGTTACATGTATGCTTTATGTATCATGTACGTGTGAATTGGCATGTGTGAGGGCATGCAGCTCGTTCTTTTGTGGAGTTTTTTGGTAGCAATTCTTTTTCCTTTCTCTTAAATCCTGTTGTATCACATGTGGCTTTATCTGATGTGTTCTGCAGTGCAGACAGAATTAAACTAGTTTGTTTTTTTCTCTTTCATCTGCCCTGCCTGACTGAAGGTTTACCCCATTGTAGCAGACACTATCAGTAGCAGGTTAGGATTGAATAAACTTTCCTGGACATGTTCAAATCCTATCACATCATACAGCAGCTGCAGACCCAGAGAAGAGGGATTTCATTGATCAAAGTCTGCCTAGTGAGCTCTACACCTTGTGGTCTGTATATGTGTTAATGCCACCACATTGGCAGCTTTTCATTTTATCTTAGCAGAGAACAATGTGTGGAAGTCTTTCATAAACTCCTCATCTGCAGCCAGTACAGGGAAGAGACCATGGGGGCGGAGGGCATGAGCAAAACCTGTGTGGAATTTAGTTGTGAGTATTGCACTTGTAAAATAAGTTCTGACTTCAGAAAGGTAGATGGTATGTCTTGGTGCAGAGTATTATGTGTAAGCGGTTCTTACCTCTCCCTGTGCTCTTCCAGCATCACACAGAAACCATCTCCTCAGAGCTGAACATGCTGAAGTGTCTCAGATGGGCCAGATAAGGCTGGGATTGCTGCAGACTCCCTCTGTCTGCTGCTTGGCTGATTTTTTTTTGCCAGTCTATGCCAGAAAGACTTTGGCTGCCCTTGCATCAATCTGTTTGCTGAAGGACAGGTGGTGGTAAGCCATTCTGGCCTCCAAGTGTAAGCTTTGCTATATCCAGTGCCATCAGGAACAGACTGTAGTGAGCATTTGTGGAGGTACAGTTCAGTGATTTGGGCTGGATATTGCACAGGATGCAGTGAAACAGTCTTGCAATGCCCTCAAAACATCTCAGGGGTAATAACATTAAGGCCTGGGGACGAGCAACAGGCACTAAGCAATCTTTGGTCAGTGCTCCAACTACAGAGCTGGGACAGCCTTCTACTTCCCTATAGCCATCGCTTCACAAAAGGTGATGTCTGGGGTTTGCAAAAGGTTTTGGCACCATTTAACACATGTCCAAATGCTTCAGCCTTAGAAGAGGAGCTGTTGTCTATGCAGGTACTTTGAGTGGCACCTGGAGAAATGTTTGATTCTTTTCCCGCTAGAGCCTTGGAGGGTCTAATTTGCAAAGGGGAGGAATAGGGGGATGATGTAAAGAGAGAACCATTCCTCATTGCTGAGAAATGCTGAGCATTTCTCCTTTTCATACAAATATTGCCACTATTTAATTCTGCAGCTCGAATTGGCAACAGCAATAAAGTCAGTGAGCAGATGCTTTGCAGAGAGAAATTATCTCTCTGCTGTTGGTTTTCTTGCCCTGTAGCAAAGTTTTATTGTGAGTTGGTTGTGCCTGTAATAAGCCTGGTTTTCTCAGAGCTGCTCTTGGGTCGGAGATAGGATAGTTTCACTGTGAGCCTCCTGTCCCCTATGTCAGAGTTCATTTCCCGTTTCTAGCTAGCTTTAAGGTAATGGTATGCTTGTTCTGTCAATTTAATAGTGAGGGAGACTGAAAATTTTACTTGTCAAAAGACCTTTTAGGGGAAAGCCCTGAAGTGTGCTCAGTATGTTAAGTGCCAAGTGCTGTTGTGCCACCAGCATCACTGATGTTTGGGGATGTTCTAGCTGCTTTTAGCATTTCAGGCTCACTGTGTGCTTTGTGCTGGATTGTATTTGTTTAAAGGCAAAGGACCTGACTTCTAATGTATTTAGAGTAAAACAAAGCAGTAGGATTCCTGCCTGAACCAAAGGTTTTCCACTTCAGTCTGAAAAATGTTTTCTTGCCTTGAAGCCTTTGCTGGACTCCCTGCTGAGTGAAAGCAAGTATGATAGAATCAGTCCTCTACCAAATAAGAACTTCTTTCAATGGGAGCAATGGCTGGGGAAGTCACTTCTGAAGAAGAGGGTCTCACTGCAGCGCAAGCTATTTCCACTATTTCTCTAAAATCTCTTCTACCCTGCCTCTTCTAACATGTGAGTTTGTGCAAGCATGTGGAACGTCCATAATTGTACTTACAAAGCTGCCAGGGTGAGCTTGACTCTGCTTTCACTGGGCTTGGGAGAGCAGAGTGATATTTTACATAGAAAGCCTGAGGAGAGCTGACTTCGGTGCAACATTGAGCTCCCTGAAAAGTGTCATACTCTGATCACAGCTCTTTGGGGGTCCTGACAGGAGAATTTATTTAAGTATTTCAGAAACTAGCTCTAGTTTCTTGCACCAGCCACACCTATTAAAGAGTACAACTGAGGATAATTATTCTTTGTAAGAATTAGTTTGTATCAGAGAGGACAAATACACAGCCCTGGTAGTGCGATGCATGTCTTGGTAGTGCTTTAGCACCTCCTCCTCATCATTCACACTAATGCTGCCCAACTGAGCAAATCCTATGGCCATTTCATCCAGATAAAATGGAGAAGATGGATGAGCTTTTCACTGCCCTTGGAAGGCTGACAACAAATCTCAGATTCATCAGACCAAGGAGGAAGCAATTACGCAGACAGCAGCTTGCCAATAGCAACTTTCTCCCTTAAAATAAAGTGACACGATGACATCATATTTTCATCAGCTCTCGCTGTGCTGCTGCAGCGAAGGGAAGGCAGAAGCTTGGTCTGAGAAAGCTGCCTCTTCCTCCAGAGCTTTCTTCTGACTTCTCTCCTTCTAAATCTCTGCTTTCTTGGGTTCTTTATGTCCTTCTGCCTTGAATGCACTTTATTCCCTGCCACCTTGTACCAGAACAACAGAAAACTAGACTAACTCTTAATTTCATGCTACTTTGGGCAAATTAATTTGCATTGGCACTTACACTTTGTTTCCTGCTCTGTCCTGTGTGAGCAAAGTTGAAAGATATATTCCAGATCTTAGCATGTTTTTGGATGTGTAATATTGAATAGTTTGGATTGCAAGCCCACAGAAGTGAAAGTGGGGAATGCCTTCCAGTCTCGTATTACTTTAACTAGTATGGAAGTTTTGGAACTTTCTGGTTTGAGGAGAGGGAGATATGTTTTGGCTCGTTTTCTTTACCAAGTGTGTGAAAATGGTTTCTTTGAGTTTCATTTCCCCTTCATAAGCAAATTGGAGACTGCAGTCATTGAGCAGAAAGGAGTTTTGGTTCAGTGAACAGAAAGCCTTCCAGTTAGGGATAAATGCAGAGCTCCTGTAGAATAGCAAAAATTGCTGAGATAGTGTATCTCAGGATGAAGGTGAAGGATGTTGAGAGAACATTCATCCAGATCACTGAGTCTGGAGAGAACTGGTTAAGGAAGTTACTAGAAAGGCTATTTCTTTAAAGATACTTCCCTTAGTGTTTCTCTGCTTTACCTTTCCACTTTCGCTTGAGGACTCTCATTCATCCTGCTATGCTTCCCTCCCTTGCAGTATTTCAGCCATGTACTTTTTATACCTGCCTTTTTCCCTTGTGAGGGAACATCTTTGTAATGGCACGTCACACTTTTAGAGAGCCATGGGAAAGTGAAGAGGTTGACTGAAAATGGGATGCTTTTTTGTTGTTATTGTTGTCCTGGCAAAAGCCCATTGAGTTAGAATAGTTCTCAAGATATGCCACATACCAGGTAAAATCTTACCGTTCTGGATTAAGCATTGCTGTTACTTTATAGGCGAAGCTCACTCACCCTTGGCAAAGCAGGAGACCATACTGGGACTGAAATGCCAGAAAAAATACTGAAGTGAATGCCTCTTGGGGATTCACTTTATCATCTTTGGTAAGCTGTTAACGAACAGGCTCCAAAAATGAGTTTTCTGTCCCTTTGATTGTGTTTTGGCTGTTAAATGGTTAATGTAATGGGAATGGAGACTGCTGGAATCATCTTGAGACGTTCGCTTGTTACTGAGATGCTCTTTCACAATTTGAAATCAGTCATTTAGCTTTAAGTGACTTCGGGTCATTAATTATGAGCGGTTTCTCTATGGTACAGCTGCAGACTCTAAGTGGCCTCATGGTGAGTTATTAAAGAAGACTTTTCCCTTGATTCAGAAATATGATTTTTAGCCTGAACTTAACAGGGAGATTTCATACTGAGAGTCTCATTGCTCCCTGTGCCCTCCTATCCAGAGAAGCTAATTTTGTAGTTAACCCAAGAATATGGTTCAGTATGCAAAATAGCCTGTTGTTCTTGTTTGGATAAAGTTACACTTCTCAATGTTTGACTTCGTTTTATACCTTCACTCCGCTGTCTCTGATTTTATTCTCTAGTCAATACTTGTTGCACCCAGCACAGACACATTGCAACAGTCTCTGCCCTGGAGCTCATTTATGCCTATTAAATTTGCATCAAATTCCGCTGTTTTATTTTGAGGGACATTCTAGAATTAGTACGCAGCCTAGTGTCACAAGGCCATTCTCCATATTTCCTCTCTTTGCTGAAGGCTGTAACATATCCATTTGAAAGCTTTTTATTTTTTCCACCTGTGGCATCTGAATTGTAATATACCCTCCGGACATTTCAGCTTTGTCAGCTTGACTGTTATTAAGCTGTAATCATTTATCATCATTGGCAATGATTTTACGTCTGTTTTTTTTTAGCAGGTATTGCAGAACATTTATTGGTAAACTGCTGTGAGCATGCAAAGACTCAAGATGGATAATTTATAAAGCCATATTTATGTAGCATTGATGATGGAAGGATGTGCTGAGAAAGCATTTGAGATGGTTTATTTTCAGATGAGCCAAGAGTCTTTTTTTCCCCATCTCATTTTGGGCCCCAGCACACAGTAATTGAGGAACTCCAGAAACCCAAAAGCTTTTTCCCCTCCAATGGCAAGCGAGAGTATGTAAATAAAACTGACAAACATAAAAACGTAATAAACTGCAACTGTTTCATGATTTTATAACATGAGGGGGCAAAATAATAGAAAAGGTATAAATTTGTGTCAGTCATACTCCTTTATTAGGAGCTACTAAACAACACACATAATGGGTAGTGCAAGAATGTAAGTGTAGCTGAATGCTTTCCATGAGCACTGATTGGAAGGCACTTGCTAAATTGAAATAATTTGATTTCTCATGCTTTCTGTGTGTATTTGCACACACATGAGGTTTTAATACATATGCGATAACATGTTTTTATTATAAAGAAAAAAAGTAATATATAATTTTAATTAATAATGGTAATTGAGTAGATTTCCAAATTACCTCAGGGAGCATTGTGAAGTTTTATGGCCTGACATTTGGAGAGAAATCATCTTTTCTGTCTTTTAGGTACTAGGGCGAGGTAGGGATTTTATGTTTAAGTTGGCTGAACATGAGTCAGCAGTGTGCCCAGCTGGCCAAGAAGGCCAACAGCATCCTGGCTTGTATCAAGAGCAGTGTGGTGAGTAGGACCCGAGAGGTGATCATCCCCCTGTACTCGGCACTGGTGAGACCCCACCTCGAGTACTGTGTCCAGTTTTGGNGAAATATGTCTTTACTGAAAGGGTTATCGGGTATTGGAATGGGCTGCCCAGGGAGGTGGTTGAGGCACCATCCCTGGAGGTATTCAGGAGAGAAGTTGACTTGGTGCCCAAGGATATGGCTTAGTGTTGGGTGGTATGGTGTGTTGTTTATGGTTGTTGGGGTTTTTTTGATTCTTTTTTTTTTTGTGTGTGTTGTTTGGGGTGTGGTATTTTGGGGTTTGTTGTTGTTGTTTGTGTCATAGTGTGGGTTGGTTGTGGTGTGTTTTTGTGGTGTTTTGTGTGTTATGTGGTGGGTTTTTGGTGTTTTTTTTTTCCCATTGGTTGGACTAGATGATCTTAAAAGGTCCCTTCCAACCTAGGTGATTCTGTGATTCTGTGATTCTATGTTGTTTGCTCTGGCTACCCTACAATCACTGCATAGAATATGTTTCCCAAAGTGTTATTTGTCTCGGATGCATATTCTAGGGTAGGCTGGAGTGATCTTTAGGGATGCCCATTTCTTTCCAATGTTAAAGGAAGGAGAGTTGTGATAGATGGATTTGAACTGGGATTCAGATTGCCATAACTCTAGGTGTCTGGGTTACTGTTGTGGTCAGGGAAATTCTGGTCAATGCCATTAATAGTGTGTAGGAAGCTATTCAGCTGACCAAAGGCATGCTTAGACTATGGTGAGCTACATTGATTTATAGATACCACTAATAGCATTGACATCTAAAGTTAGCTGACCTGAATCCCGCCCTAGATGTCCAAAAGCTGCTTATGGAGATCTGAAGTTAGAAGAGGTATTTTCAGTCTTTCTGTGTTGTATTCTGTAGCTTATCACAAAAAGAGGTGGAGTTTCTGAACTGCAGTTCAGAAGTTTCAATGGTACTTATATAACTAGTGTAATTGTAGGTAGCACTTACTGTAAGCTCATTGTTTGGACAGTCCCAGTGGGAATGTTTATACTCATTTTTACTTCGTAGTCTTTGCACTCATCAATGCAGATCCCTGAAACAGAAAAAGCAAAATAAAATGTGAAAGGAAAGGATTCTGTGGCCTCTCCTATATGTATCTTGTAATGAAGTTGATGGTTACAGGACTGTTTAATTAAATGTGTTTATTCCAAAGCATCTAAAATGCTTCTCTAGCAGATATTTAGTTGGTGATAAGAAAGAAGTGTAATGTTTCCTTTGGGCATAACTACCACAAAAAAAAAAAAGATTATTTGAGGTGGCATTTATTACTGATGGCATACTGCCCATGCTTGGAAGTAGCTTGGGATACAGGCAATTGTATATAAATAGATCTAGCAAGAGTGCAGAAAAGCCTCAGATGTACTATTGTGTAGCAAAGCCTAATATAAATAAACCATCATTAAAAATTGCTAACATAAAACAAGGGAATAATCTTTGCTTTCTCTTGTACTCCCACCCAATTAGAATAGCTTTGACAAAGCATTTAACTGTTGCTGTGAGAGATGCTATTCTAGTCATAACACTGGTCTTGTTACGAGGGATTGCATACATGGCATTGTTAGCCAATTGTAACAGTAGTTAATACTTTGTTTGCCTGTACAAATATTACTAACAATCCATTAAAAAGAATCCATGAAAGATTCAGAATGCATTTTGCTCAGCTTTCTGATAGTATTCAGTGAAAGAAGATGAGCTTTGTGATGTGAGGCTGCTTGTTATTAGGGTGTAATTATTGCTCACAAGTCTGTAATTGATCAGGGAATCGATACTGACTGTGGTAGAAACCTTTCCTACAACCACGTGAGCTGCTTATTGATGGGATTGTTAAAAAAAGACTTCTTGTTACAGGCCAGATGTGATGTACAAATTTGGTCACTCTCCCCATCTCCATGAAAAGCTGAACCTCAGAAAAGAGAGTAACTACACCTTAATATATTTCACATTTGTCATTAATGTTGCTGTTGTTGGTATGCTTAGTTGTCCTCTGTGGAGCTATGCTTGCATTTGCATCTTGAATACCCCAGTTGTTTTGGGAGTATCTTGGTTTGTTTTAATACAGGAAAGAATAATAAGATGTTGAGTGTTCATTTTGCATATGAACTCTTATTTCAGTCAAGGGGTTAAGTTGCGTCCTAGAAAGTAGTAAGTTTTCACTGTGAGATGTGGCAGAGAGGTTGGAAGTGGGGCGGAAAAATAAAGGTAAATAAAATAAAGGAGAGGATGGATAATTGTGTTGGAGTGACAGTGAACCAGTGAAGTGAACCAGTGAACCAGTCTTTCATTGCGTGATTTTCTTTTATTTGTGAGGCCTTAACCCCCCTATACCTTCTCCTCTAGTTGTTTTCTGGTTTGTTTCATTCCCAACTTCACACCTTTCTATTGATTGATGCTGTACCATTGTTATTATATGGACTGGAATGTGTCTTTAGCAATACTGGAAGCATGAATATGAAGAAGTCTCTAAATAAATAGCAATTAGAAGGTTTTCATGCCTATGACTCCTTCTGATGGGAGGGTTGTGCTGGAGTATGTCCCACAGCTTTCTAGGAGCTGAGATACTGTGAAAGTCCTACTGCTTCCCAAAACCTTCCTGTCCCTTCTGGGGATGGGCTCAATTCTTGAGCAGGGCTTGAGTCCCACAAGGAGAGAGTTGGCTGTGCCGGGAATCAGGCCAAGAGTCCTGTGCTTTCCTGGGTGGGGCTTGGAGAATAGTGAGAAGGGACTTTCTGTGGTATAGAAAATTTCTCTGTCCTTGAAAGGACTCAAGGTGTTGCCAGTACCTGGTCAGAGAGAGCAGGTTGCAGGCACTGTATCTATATGGGACTGTGGGAAGGGAGTGGTATATTGCTGGTATTCCCACTGACCCTCACCTCCAGCCTTCTGCTGTCACCTGGTGGGTTTAGGAGCAGTCTTTGATGGTGGCACTGTTACTGGCTGCTGAGTGAACTTCAGAGAGGTGAATGGGAGGGGAGAATGTGGCATAGATGTGTTGCTACTGGAGTGTCATGGTCCTGACCAATCAGAAAAGACAGATGATGTCCCTCCCTCCCCCCTTTAAGAAAAAAAAGAGGAGAGGAAGAGATTTAGGAGTTTAGAATGAACTAAACTACTTTAATGAAGTATTAATACTAAAATTAAAGTAAGAAGAAAATAATGAAATAGATACAGTATATACAAAAGCGTATCAAGCTCCCAGGATGATGATTACGTCATCAGCAGGCATCAGGAAAGGTCCCAGGCTGGACTCGGTGATGGACAGGAGCTGGATTCCAGATCTGGAGTCAGGAACGCTCAGATCAGGATCAAAGGCAGGTGAACAGGCAGGGTTCTCCTTGGATGTTGGCCATCAAAGAAAGAGAATTGACCCTTTGATCCCTCAGCTTGTATACTGTGCATGATGTGGATGGGATGGAATACCCCAGTTGGTCAATTTTGGGTCACCTGTCCTGTCTATGTCTCCCTACAGGTGTGACCCTTCTAAACTTTTCTATTTCTGGCACTCCAATGGGCCAAATAACAAAATTACCTGACCTTGGTTGTTCTAACAATAAGTATAAGCAAGGGCTTCTCTGCATACCATTCCTTGGGATAATCAGGTCTTATCACTATGAGAGTGAACAGCTTTCTGCACAATGTGCGGTTGATTTCAGAGTTTAGTTAGTCAGAAGAGGCTCAGCTAAAAGGTAAAATTGTAAAACAGAAAATTGGTTCATTTTACCTCGAACCAGCACAATCCCTTATAGGAATTTTTATCTCTCTTAGCAGCCAAAATCACATGTACCATGATACAAATCTGAAGACATGTATCATCAGGTGTCAGAATCAAAAAAAACCAACAAAAATACTTCCCAAAAAAACCAAAAGCTCAAACTTTATGTGCTCTTCTCTGTAGTCATTCTCTGAAGATTTGCTGTATTTAGTTTCATATAATCAGGTCTTGTCTTTATGCAACACTCACCAAACACTTAAAAAATTATCCCTAGCACAGCTTGGCCACAGATGATGTTTCTTCCAGTACAACTCCAGTCATACTGAACAGTCTATCTGTGCCTGTGTTCTTTATCTTTTTTAGCTTGTATATCTCTTAGAAAGGGAAAAAAAAAATCCACAACATTTACTGATAGTACCTAATTTCTCTCTCCCTTAGTGCCTGTATTATTTATTATTCAGATCTGTTATTGTATTATTTAACAGTATGAAGTGCCTTTGAATACATTTTTTGTGAAAGGTGCACTACTAAATAAACTTCTATTTTTCATCAGAATTAATGTCTCCTATTACGAACAATTGTTCTGAATGACAACTTTCTACATTAAAATATTAAAGTAATTTAGGTCACTTTATTTAATCTATGAGAACAATTTGCTTAATGCTTTTCAGTTCCTCATACTTTGTCTGTGTCAATGAATTGAGGTCAAGGAAAATACAAATCTTTCCTCCTTCGTAGGATATCTCTTCCTGATTTCATGCTGCCAGTGGAATTTGCTCTTAGTCTCTCATTTCTAGTAGATGCTACAATTTGTGTCTTTGAATGATTTCTTTCATTTTTTTTTTCTTTGCTGAACAGCCTATTTTTTCTCCCATTTCTGCTAGGTTATGCTTGTATTAAAGATAAGCAGCTTGCACAGTAAATATATAGTACGTACCACAATAATGAGCAGTATTAGAAAGAATAATAATGAAATATTTGTATTAATGGGTACCTCTGTCAATAGAGCTATGAGTCCTGAATGACAATAGCTAAAACAGTTTAATTAAAAAAGACAATATATCCAAATAGATGAAAACTGTTGACTAATAACAATGAAAGTACAATAAGCAAAGACAGAAAATCTCATAAATAAAACATTCCATTAAGCACTCAGAGGTAGAATAACAAGAATGTTACTTCACATTTGGACTGCAAAGATGCCTCAAAGATTCATGTACAGAGAGCTTGAGACTAGAATTTTTCTTTACAAGGGAAGGAGTATGAGGGCACATTGGCACTTATGAGATTAAATTGTTAATGGAACTGATTTTAGAACCAGTTGATAAAATATATTATAGCAAATGTTCAAGTCCGGATGGTCTCTATGTAAGAGTTTTATCGATGGCTATCAAAAAAGTTTAGTAGATAAACATAAATCAGGAAATCTCTAAAGTACATAGAAGCTGGGAACATGTCCTGAAAAAGTACGTAGAGGGCTTAGTTGTTGTCTATATATATCCTGATCTAAACTCTTTCCTGTGGTATCCCTTAATATCCACTCTGAAAGGATAGACCCAGGTCTACATGGCTCTGTGATCTTACCCAGTACACTTGTGCTTCAGCAATGTAATATTTTCATACCTTATACTTTCATAGTTATATAAAATATATATACAATATATATAATGTATATAAATATAATAAATATAAATAAATATTTATGTGTGTGTATATATATATAAATAATTTGAAAAAAAATTTTAAATATTTTTTGTTTGTAATTGACATGGCTGACTTGTAGTATTGTTGAATCTCTAACCTGTGTGCTTGATAATTAGATCATGAATAAATTCACCAATGGGTTATTAAATAAAGCTGCTTGAAATTAATGTGCATTCTTCCTCTGTACTTCTCCCTCTACATTTTCCATGTCTTGCTGCACAGAGTGTCATGCCCTACTAGCCTTGTGTGTAGTCTGTTAATTTAGATACTTTCTTCAAAGGCTCATGCAGTCAGTTAAGACTTCAAAACCCAACAAAATCTCACAAAATATTCTAACTACTCAATAGTCATTTATGATGCCAAGAACTCCAGAAACTAGAGAGGATGGCTTTCAAAATGTTAGATTTTCCACTGTACTATTAATCTGTTATATGCGGTCTCCACAATAAGAAAGTGACATTCTATGATGAATTAAATGAGGTATGTGTGGTACAGATGCAGTCTCATGTCTTATCTGGTACATGACATATTACACAAAGCGGGAGATGGATAAATTGTGAGTCATTGTAGCCTAAGGAGTTATAAATAGAAAAACCGTGCTTTCAATAAAATAACTTTTCAAAAGGTGTATGAAAGAGAGACAAGAGGACTGTGTTCGAACACAGTGACAGGGAAGATATAGACTGACAGAACTCAGAAAGGCAAAGCCAGATTCCTGAATTAGTCGATGCTCTCAATGTCAAAGGATTTTTGTACTTGGAAGTAGTATTTGGAATCACATTGTCGTGGTATATTTGTTTTCAACTACTCATTTTCTTATTTTCCTACAATCAGAATTAAACTTTTCCTTTGCTGAAATTTAAAAAAAAAAAAAAGAAAGAAAGAAGATACCTTTAAGTATAATTGCTTATTAAAGTGAACTCTGGTGATCATAAATCTGTAATGGATTTATTTCCTTGGATATAAGAAATTCAGAAATGTAAGAAGGCTAACCTTCTGGATGCCTATAACTTGAAATGCTTTTGCCTGTAAAATAAATTAAGTTATCTGAAGGGAGGTATTGTCATATGCTAGTATAAGGGATAAAGGTTTTAATGACTTAGCACCTCTCAGATGAAGGAATAAGCCCTGGGGTGACAGCCCATAACTTTATGCAGTCTCTTATTGTCACAGCCATCAATGTGCTTTTGAATACATGCTTTCAGCTCCACACTGCTCATATATTTTAGAGGTATGTAAAATATGTCAAAGGGTTTAGGGTCTTCAAGACAATTAAATACAAGAGCACCTACTTGCAGAATCTGCAACAGGCTTGGTTATGAGACAGATACGGAATTTATCTGCCCAATCAAAACAGAAGTAGGTGTTAATAGACCCAGCTGCAAAATTTCAGTTTCTTAAATATGTTTAATTCTGAAAGTTTAGATCCCATGGTATTGTGAAATGCCTTCTTAGACTTCTGATGCAAAATTAGTACTGAAACATTTTTGGATCGTGAAGTTTCCTGTCCAGTCACATTTTCACTTGGTCCATGCTGCTTTAAGATAGCAGTGAGCATGATGCTTTTCTGATGTGTGTTTTGTTATAATGGTGCAGGTTGGCTCTGGTTGAACCTCATCTGAGCACTATGTTCTGGAATGGGGAATCTGTAGACCCAAAGGTATACTTGACCTCTTTACATTCAATCAAATATAGGTGAGTCATTTGTTGGAAATCAGTCTGAAAATTATTAGTAGAACCAAGAATATAATTGATGAATCTTCTTTCTGGATTGTTGACCTGTATCACACTGACATTTAAACATGATGTAAGTCTGATGACATAACAAAACCACTTGGCATTAGTTGCTGAAATTTTTGAGTCAGCTGTAGATGTTTTAAAGAAGAAAATGACAGAGTTTATTAAAAATTGAGATGGATTTGATAGATAAGGATTATTGTTTGGCCTTTTCATTATGTTCCTCAAAATTCTCTTTGAAGCAACTGTTTCCTTTCTGTCTGCCAGACATATCCCATGAAATGAAAATAAGTATGACAAGTGAGAAACCTCACACATTCCTGCCATAAGTCTTGGAGACTTCTCCTGAATTTTCTTTCTTTAAACCTTCAAAGGTTTACACAGCAGTCCAAAACACTTTAGACGGAAATAGGATGTCTACTATACATTTAATGGTTTCCATTTCTTGTGGATCACCTCAGGGTTATCCCAGTCTTCTGCCGACTCAAGTCATAAAATACAGCTTTCTCTTCTTTTCCACATGGATCACAAATGTGACCACTAGAAAATCAGATATAAAACCTTGCATATGTATTCGAACTTTCAAGCAAGAATCTGTGACACTTTGAAGTAATCTAGCAATAGCATACTTGGATCACTAATCTACCATTTTTCGCAGTGTTGAAAAAGTTTATCTATTTTCTATTCCCTCATATATTTGTAATTTGTATAGTTAATTAGTTAAATATGTTTCCAAGTCCCCCAGTTAATTCTTGTAAATGAACTCTTCTATTAGCAGCTGAATGTAATTTTGCACATTTTTTTCGTGTAGCTGAATCATTTACTTGTCAGCTGTCAAACACAGGTGGCATGAACAGAGCAACATATTTTTTACCATGACAAGTTAGATTGCCTGTGCAATGCCAGATGTGTACAGCATATAATATGCTTCAAGGTTAGTGGTGATTCAGTATGAAAGTATTAACTTATTACAAATAGTTATAAAAAAACCCCATTTTTTTTTCTCTAAAGTTTCCTAATTATAATATTTTACAAAGTGATTATACGCTATTTTTTTTTTAACTTCTAAAAAGGCAACTAGCATTTTCTAAGGAGCTGTGAAATTTTAGTATGATGTGGAATCCACTGAATAATACTTGCATCCACTAATGAAAGATTATAAACGTTATTATTTCTAAGTAAAACCACATGTTTGAAAGGGGTACTTAGTGTGCTTTAAATATGAAGATCTTTAGGTTTGTAATATCTGAAGCATAAAAACATATAGAGATATCATTTGAAAAGAGAATTTAAAAGCTTCTGGCACTCAAGCAAGAACAAAACAGTAACTTCTCATTTTGCCAAATTATACCCCTTATGTGATAAGGAGATCTGGTAGGTAAGTTCTTCTGTCTGGGTGCAGTAAATGCTTTTGAAAAAAATTGCAAAATATATTGTTTATGCTTCCATTTAAAACTCTATATTTAAAAAAAAATTCAAAAATATTTCAATATGCAGTTGGGCACTTATGTTACCTTCACAGAAATACTAAAACAATTTGTAAAAGAGACCTTCTGAATCCTTGTCAACCTATGGAAGAGCACTGGGAAAAATGGGAGAAAACATTATTGAATCTCATGCTGCCAGTAAAAGATTTTCTTTTACTGCATTAGTAGAAATGAGCATTTCTACTAAGTTTCCATAGTAGTGGATGCCTTATTCAACTTAGGTGCTTTGATTCACATCTGGTAGTAAGAACATGCAGTCATGTTCTGACCAAAATTGATTATGACTTGATCTAAACACTCATCCAAGAGGAATACAGCTAAGTAAGGCTAAGTCTACATGGACACTTGACTTCTCCCTTGGAATCTCTAAAGTCTCCTAATTTGACTTACATCCATGTATAAAGTCTCCAACTCATGTAGAAATTAAACTCCATAGTTGAAAGTCTGCCATATAGATGTAATAAGTAGCTATGACCCTAGTCAATAGCCTAACTGCTCCCTTTTCATTCCATGTGCACAAAGTCAGAATTGGAATCCAGACTTCTGGACAGAACTACATATTCTGCCAGCTCTTACTTTCCTTGCCACATTTGTAAAGCATCCAAGGAAAGGCTGCATACTACAGGCTGCAGTCACAATTCCTTCAGGCTGAGGAAGGAAGAGGCACTGTTATTCTGCTGCTCTGACTGCAGTTTTCTACTTACCTTCCAGTATTCAGGGATTGTCACAAAATTGTCAGAGTTGAAAGGGACCTCTAGAGATCATCCAGGCCAACTCCCCTGCTAAAGCAGGATTGCCTAGAGAACATTACCCAGGACTGCATCCAGGAGGGTCTTGAAGGTCTCCAGAGAAGGGGACTCCACAACCTCCTTGGTGCCAGTGCTCTGTCACCCTCACCATAAAGAAGTTTTTCCTCATATTTGAATTAAACTTCCTTTGTTCCAGATTGTGCCCATTGGCCCTCGTCCTGTCACTGGGAACCACTGAAAAGAGTCTGGCTCCATCCTCCTTCAACCCACTCTTTAGATACTTGTAAGCATTAACAAGGTCCCTCCTCAGCCTTCTGTTCTCCAGCCTAAAGAGTCGCAGTTCTCTCAACCTTTCTTCATAAGGGAGGTGTTCCTATCCCTCAGACTCCTTTGTTGCCTTGTGGTGGAGTCTCTCGAGTAGTTCCCTGTCTCTCTTGAACTGGGGAGGCCAGAACTGGATGCAGTATTCCGGTGGTGGCCTCATCAGTGCAGAATAGAGGGGGAGAATGACCTTCCTCAACCTACTTGGCCACTCTTCCCTATACAGCCCAGGATTCCATTTGCCCTCTTGGCAACAATGACACATTATTGGCTCATGGATAATTTACTATCTACCAGGACCGCCAGATCTTTCTTTCCTCCCTTCTGTTGGTACAATCACTTATAAAACTACATAGCAGAACAGATTTGGGGAAATAACCTGAATTAGAGCTATTTTGATGAATAAAAAGAGGAATTAAAAAAGCAATCAGAAAGGATGTTTGTGCTAGCACACAGAGGGTACAAGTGAGAATCACATAGGTTGTTTGACCTTAATTCTGAGTTATGCCAATTGAAAAAGAGGGAAACCATGCTTTAAATGTATTTTTGTTAAGTAGTAAGAAACTTAAAGGTGTCTATAGGCCAGTTATTAATGTCTGCTTCATAGATGAAACAACACTCCTGATTCAAGACCATAATGCATACCAACAAAAATTAGTGTAAGTACTACAAAATCACCTGCCACGTGGTCAGCCCTAACAGAAGAAAAAAAGCACAAACCCCAGAACATTACTTTTAACCATAATTAATTCAAGCTGTGGCTCTGTATCATGAAGCAGCACAAATGAGCTGATTAACTCTGGCAAGGGTAATGACCACTTATACTGAATCCACTGCCCAGAGAGACCATGAGTGAAGCAGTCCAAGCCTTCAGAAACAAAAAAAAAAGATTTTCTTCAGATCAGACTTTGCTGTTTCTAGTTAAAGTTTATTTTCAAAATGATAGGGATTATTCACATGCACTGGCATTTGTGTTTCTCTGACTAATAGTGCAAATCCCAAGGTCCAGTGCCTTTAGGTTCTCTCTTCAGGTAGCACAGCATATACATTGCCCTTTTTCTAGGGTTTTTCACCTGTTATTGATAAATAGAGGTATCAGAAAACCCAACTCTGTTGTCATGTGAAAACAGAAGTGGTAGACGTTTTTTTGAAATAGCTTGGGTCAGGATCTCTGTGGAAGGTACGCTGTACAAATTTTTTTTGTTCTGTGGCAAACCTTGTAGCTGGGTCTGAAGATATGGGGCTGAAAGAAGGTATATGTGAACCTTGTTTGCCTAAGGAAAGCAGGTGTAACGTCACCAATATTCCCAAAGGCTATATTTGCAGGTCAGTTCAACTGAAGACCAATTTTAATATTTAAGATGTCCTTAGCAGCACTCACAGCCACAGCTGTGCTAATATCAAAGAAGGAAGGCTTGAATTAAGTTGTCATCACTACTGCTTCTTCTGAGAGTTGGCTTAGCCAAGTACAGCATCTATGCTATTATACCTTCAGGAATATTTTACCAGAGCGTAATGAGACACATCATTGCTCTAAGAATATATTATCTTATCTGGGATGGAAGTTAAGTACAGAAGAGCCTGGCCATGTTATTACCAACATATGTACATCAGCATAATTTTTTATTTAGATCCACCTTGAAAACATTATCCTGTATAAAAAAGCATACGGATGCTGAGGAAACAGTAGTGCTGGGCTTACCTAGAGGTATTTGGTGGATCTTATATTGCTGTATGTCTTTAACAGCTTGACTATGTTGCCCAGATCGCATTCTGTCCTTTTAGGGTCTAATCCAAAGCCCACTGAAACCTCTAGAAATAGGTGTCATTAATCAAAAGCGTTCTGTGAATCAAGTCCGTACTTGATATTTGTGCAACATTCAGGATTTTACTCATGTGAAACACTTAGATAATTAGCATACATTTTTATGTTACTTTTCATAAGGCTTAAACAGAAAGTCATGCAAAGTGACATGTCCTTCTTGACATTTGATAGGTACAGCTTTTGTTCTGTTCACTTCTTTCTTCCCTTTCTAAATACATTTAGTCTCATGAATTCCTGTAAGACTGAAACTTAACTCAAAAAATGCTTCTGAACACCTATTTTTTTCTAAGTTTGGATTTTTCCAAGTAGACAGAAAGTATTCAAGACTATGGAATTTTCCAATCTTCTTGAAAAAAAAAAAAGTATAAATAATCAGAATTTATGAAGGAATAGTTCAACCATGGCAAGGCTGTCTGAATTATAAACATACAATATTTGTATCACCTGCTGTTTCATTTGATTCTGTTCAGCAAATATTGAGACCTGGCAACTGTCTAAGAGCTTCAGAGCCTGGCTGGTATGAGGTGTCTGCTGTCATTGCTGAAAGGAAGGTTTTCCAAATTTTTAATTTATTTATTTTTAATTAACAAAATCACTCATAGTATATGTCAAACATTTTCTTTCTGTAGCCATTTACTGCTTTACAATGTTACTCATGACTTTTAAGGGAGAGGTAGGAAAACATGTAATCTAGGCAGCTGGGCAACGTTCATTGTATTGTAGTGAGTTTTATGTTTTAGTTTTTAGTACAAACAAGATAGGTATAATTTACTTGTCTGAAAAGAAACGTCTTTCAAGCAGTATAAAAAGAATAATTCTTGCACAGTTCCTTGCTTTTTCAGTGTTTAATTTTAATATTACTGCAACAAATTGAGCTGAGTTTGTTTGTACATAAAGAAAAATTAATATTCTCCAGAGTTTCAGGTTCTTTTTGAGCATATACACCTTGGAGGCTTTTTTCAGTCTAAGAGTGCTTTAGTGAATCAAAATGAATACAACAGGATATAGAAAGAAATGTCTTTAATGAACTGCATCACAAAAAGAAAAACAGAAGATAAAATGCTGTAATGTAATGTCCACAAAACTATTGACATAAAATGCATGATAGAAATCACCCCTAGAATACATTGGAACTTTTCCCATAGTAATTAAAGCAATACTTTTTGAGCTATCTATGGTACTCTATTATTTGGAGAGAAGCCCCAAATGAAAAGTAATTTGAAGTATGTTATAGTAGATATGCTATCTGTTGTATATTAAGAATCTTATTTTCTTCATGTAAGTGAGTGTGTAGATGATTATGCAAACGTGTGCTTAATATATGCACTACTATCTAGACATGTCTGAATCATAGGTAGGTGCATATCTGTAGCAATGCACGAGTTTCTCCAAGAGTGTAAGAACACCTTCAGGAGTTATACATAACCTGTAATTTAAGTTTGTACAGTCTTCTATGCTGAGAGGGACTTCAGTGTTAAAGACTCCCAAATTCACATGTTAGGGTGCTGAGAGTCTGGGAATGGTGCTATTTCTTGTTAGATGTGTAAGGTTGTGGGCTAAAAGTTTGCAGTGTCAAGAGGTCTTTTGATGTCCTCTTCCCAGAATCCCAGAAGAGTTGAGATTGGAAGGGACCTCTGGATGTGATCTGATCCAACCTCCTGCTTAAGTAGTCACCTCGAGCCAGTTTCCATACCACTTCTGAACATCTTCAGGGGGTGGAGACCCCATAACTGCTCCAGGAAACCTGTGCCAGTGCTTAGCCACCCTCACAGTAAACAACAGTGTTTCCTACTTACAGAGGAAACCACCTGTGTTTCAGTTTGCACCTACTGTCTCTTGATTTGTAAGTAAGAAAACAACCTGGCTCTGTCTTCTTTACACCCTCCTGTCAGTTATTTGTTCACATTAAAGAAAGTCTACCCTGAGTTTTCTCTTTTCTAGGCTGAACAGCCCGAATTCTCCCAGCCTTTCCTTTTAGGAGAGGTGTTCCAGTCCCTTAAATAAACTTGTACTCTTTTGTTGAACCCTCTCTAATGTTTGCCTTGTACTGAGGAACCCAGAACTGAACAAAATCTACTCCAGATGTAGTCTCATCAGGGCTGAGTAGAGGGAAAGGATCACTTCCTTTGACTTGCTGATAACACTCCTTCTAATGCAACTGAGGATACCATTAGCCACCTTCGCCACAAAAGTACATTACTGGCTCATGCTCAACTTGGGGGACACCATGACACCCAGGTCCTATTTGGCAAAGCTGCTTTCCAGCTGGGTAGCCCCTAGCATATATTTGTGCATGGGGCTGTTTCTCCCCAGGTGTAGGATTTTGCATTCCCTCTTATTGAACTTCGTTAGGTTCCTGTCAGCCCATTTCTCCAGCCTGTCAAGGTCCTTTTGAATGGCACAACCCTCTGAGATATCAGCCACTCCTTTCAGTTTTTTATCATCAGCACACTTGCTGAGGGCATACTCTGTCCCATCACCCAGATCATTAATGATGGTATTACACAGGAGTGATCATTGCTTTCAATTAATTTGATGACCAAGTTGCTTGAAAAGGGAAGAATGGAAGGCTATGAGGACAATAATGTCTATCAGCTGCTTGAGCAAGACATCTAAGCAGAGTTAAATGCTTAAATGAGTTAAATTCAGATGTTTAAACTAACTAAGCAGAGTTAAATTCAGATGTTTAAACTTAATAATGTAGTGACATTTTACATGTGCTGGGGTCTTATGCCTGATATTTAGCAGCTTCTTCAAAGCATCTGTGTCTCTTGTGGGTCTTATGTCATATAACCCAGATCTGTGCAATAACTCTAGGGTCAAAAATGACACAAAATCCCCACAGTTATGCATTAGAAACACTCTCCAGGTGTCTATGAAGTTATTATCTTTCTAAGATTCCCAGAAGATGTGAAGTTTCACTACCTTGCAGACTTGACTACATGCACAGTTCATAAAATGAATATATGACATGATATCTTATTCTATGATTTTTCATCTATGAAACTGCTTTTCTATGTCAGTCACCTAGGAGTTTTTCTCTGGATTATATGAAATGTTTATATTAGTATAAGGAGATTTACAAATCTCCACAGTTTCTAAAAAATACTGTGCATCAGATATTTTACCTTCAAGGCATATTTTCACTTTTCCAATATTGTAATATGTTACAAAATTTATGTATTAATTCTGTGGTATTTCATCTACATAATCCAATCTGTTTTAAGTCTCACCTTGCCTGATATGTTACTTAAATTTCTCCAGCAATTTTGTACTGCCAGTTTTGCTGACTAATAAACATGTTAATTTGCCATAAGTGAACATGCTCTTACTATTATAAATATCAATTTCATACACATTGCATGATCTTATTAAATCTTTACATTGATAGCTGTTCATTTTTGTTCACTATAAATTAGGCTTAAAATGATACTATGCTGTCATCCTAAGCTTTAAAAATGTAAATGTCCTCACTAAGTGTATCGTGTTGAATTTATAGTAATTTATTTCAATTTAGAAAATTGCTTAGTAAAAATATTAAAATCAGTGTACTGAAAAGAAGAAACATATCCTAGATTAATTTAAGTTACAATTCTGCAAGTATGTCAGATTCATCTCACATTTCCTTATATATTTTCTTAGCCTGTACATAGTAGCTCTCTTGCTTTTGTATAAAGAGCAGGGTGGAGAAGCAACATCAAGAATGTTAAACAGAGAAAATTGGTAATGTCGAAATGACCATCAATTTGTAATCAACAAATTAGAGCTGAGCACATAGCAAAAGCGACAGAGAGAATCAGGAAGTGCTGAAATGTACACATGAAGGTTATGCTCTGACAACTCTGACAAGTGGCACCAGCTAGGACTCCCATCAATCAGGTATTCTCAGCAGAAGCTGCAAACACTGAATTCATTCTGTGAAGTGATCACTATTCGCTAGCCAGCAGAATGAAATTGTCTCATTTGTTTTCACACATCACCTCACCTAATCTTTGAACCTAAAGCTGCTGTTGTTGTTAATAACATCTGCTATTGTACTCTGCTAAAGCCCTGTTGTAGCAGACCCATTTGTATTGAATGCTATTCAAATACCCTGCTGAAAACGACCCTTGCCCAAAATAGCCCACAAACTATTTGAAATTAATTCAATCAGTGCATACAATAAAAGAAGGAGGAAGAGATACCTTGACTTTTAGTATGAAGTGAAGTAATACATTATTCAAAGCAGGTGAAGGGTAAAACTAAAAACACTTTAATCTATAAATTTATTGTGAATAATGATTATTGAAAGGAAATGTGTAAAGGGGTCAGAAAAGTTATGCAAGTTAAGCTCATAATGAACTGAAAAATAAGCTTCTGACTAGAAGCTTTCATCTTCATGAGGTTGCAGAAATCACCATAAACTCAGTGTAAATGTTTTTCAAAATGAGAAAAAATGTCTATATACGTGACTTGATTTAATAACTTTGTGGGCATTTGTTCCCTGTAGAGCATTTTGTTCAGTCTCTCCTTTTGTCCTTTGTCCTGAAATGCCTCTACATAGGCTTTTAAACTGCCTTGGAAGCTGAGGAGCTATAGTTCAGTGATTGTGGCTATACTGTATAATAATTACAATGCTCTGACACTCTGAATTTTTGAATGTAAACACTATGTTTTCATGTGTGCTTTTTGACATCCTGCATAGCTCAGCTCTGAGCAGATAAACTGAGTAGAACGTTTTTAACCATAAAGATATAAAGTAGGTACCCCATCTTGACCAGCGGTTGTTGGTTTGGCATTATTACAGCTCTGTTTTGTTATTATAATAAAGAATGGAATCTACTTGAAGATATCAGTTTCTTGTTTGTCTTCATATTTGCTTTAGTTTGCCAGAATAAATCAAGCTTAAAGCAGCAGCTAGACTCAATGAAAAGATCAATGTCTCAGTAATATAACAAGCTTCCCAAAATCTATGTTGGATACTTGAATTTTTTATGCAGTTCACTGAAAGAAATTAGAAGTATGATGAATATGACTTCTTGCCTTTCATTTTCCTGAAATCACTGTCCTACCTATAGATGGCAAGAGGTTCTGTAGTGATAGTGTTAGGCCTGTTAGCCACGCAGCAGCTTGAGCATCTGGGCATATTAGTTAATGGTTGTGTTTGCCAGGATTAGCATCTGGTAGAATATCTAATTGGAGATCTGAGGATGCCGATGCAGTTACACAATAGTTGCATTTTTCTTCTATTTCAGTGTCACAGTTGGGATCCAACAAATATGGTTCTCATCTGTTTTGTTCAGATAGGAAGCAATTTCATTTCGGTGTTTTTTTTTTGTTTTTTTTTTTTGTTTTTTTTTTTAAGGGTTATATGAGCAAAACAGAGTCTTATTTAGCAATAGAGAGAAGCCAGAATGACTGGTCATGTTTTTTAACCATTTATCACAATTTGGTAATAAATAGAAAGGATGGACTAATTTTTATTTTTTTTTAAATTTTACTAATTAATTTTACTAATCAAGAAGATTCCAGCCTTTGTATAAAACAAAGGGGTTTATACACCTATTATTCTTGGAATAAGGCCTTTTTCTCCATCTCTAAGTCATATGTGGATGATGTTGTGAGACTTCATAGGATCATATGAACGGTTTGGGTTGGAAGGGACTTTAAAGATCATTGAGTTCCAACCCCCCTGACACGGGCAGGGACACCTCCCACTAGACCAGGTTGCTCAAAGCTTCATCCAGCCTGGACTTGAACACTTCCAGGAATGCAGCATCCACAACTTTCCTGGGCAACCTGTTCCAGCATCTCACTACCTTCACAGTGAAAAATTTCTTCCTGATATCTCATCTAAATCTCCTCTCTTCCAGTCTGAAGCCATCACCCATCATTCTATAACTATACACTCTTGTAAAAAGTCCCTCTTCAGCTTTCAATAGTTCATAATTTCTTGGCATTTTTTTCTGCTTTCACCAAGCTGTATAATATCTAGAAAGCCTAGAAATATCCAATTTTGAGTGGTACAGCTGAGCTTTAATAAGTTTAGGCATCCAGGATGTTCTAAACCTATGACACATGCACGTCACTAAATGAAATCTTGAAGGTTAGAAAAATCCAGAGTTCTTCAAAGAACAGCAGAACCATCAGAACGGACTTGTATCAAAAGATTATGTAGATGGAGCATTGCAGGGGCCACAGTGATGTTAAACTCTTATTCTTGATTAATCAAGGAAGTTGAAGAGTGGGGACACTTAAAGTGAAAATGTAGAAAGAGCTGATACTGCGCTGCTGTTGCAAGTCAGTAGAAGTTATGGAATCTCAAAAGTCTGAAATATCAAACATGAGTGAAGCAGCTCTTCTGTGCTCCTCCTCTTCACAATAAGCACATATTGTGGAATTTCTTTTCTTGTTTCGCATTAGAATGCATAACCTGTGTGAAACAGAGACAGTTTTTTCTTCCTGCAAGTCACCAGCTAAAGCAAGCTCTTACGTATCTACTCTCATGACAGGTGAACTGCAGCAAGCTTACTCTCAAAATAAGTGGACACTCTTATCCTCCTGCAAACTCAAGTTCATGTTGCAGGACACCGTGGTGACATGGAAAACTACATCTGGGATGATGATATTAGAAGCATTTTATTTTGCTTTGGGGGGTAAGCTGGGTATCTCTAAACACTTGATTTCTCTGAAGCTTCCTCGTCCATGTGAAGACTCCTTAAAGCACTTGGAAATTTACTAGCAAGAAGTCATATCCACATGAATGCGTGTGTGGGTATAAACTAATTTAAAAGCTAGATAAAAATAATGACAAAAACAAATAATTTACACATGGTCTGCAAATATTAAGGATATTTTTAACTATATATAGAACCATTCCTGTGCTTTTTATGAAAAAAATCATGTCTTCTATTGTGTTCTGCAAATTGCTTTGATTATTTTTAGCATATTTATATAGCTATAATTCTTTCACTATGGATGGTGTCCCAAAGACACTTAGGTGCCCTAAGTTTGGTTTCTGACACCAAATGTGAGGTAGCAATATAACTGGAAGATGTATGTATAAATGTATACATAAGTATCTATATTAACATGGAGAATAATGGATTTAAGGACTTTTTTACAGGTTCTACATCCTCTGCTAAAGTGATATGAAAAATTACACCAGAGTTACTTCTTGCAGATTTCTCTAAACTCTTTCTTCTTTATCTTTGCTATCCTAAAGTTTAGTCTAAGATTTAGTTCAAATTAAAGCATTTCAGTTCTCCTCAGGCTAGGCTCTCTTCCTAACACTTCAGTAAATAACTTCTTATGAGAGGACAGCAGCTGGAAAAGTGGTTAGGAGTTGTCTTAATCACCAGACAGAAAAATCCATCTCTTCCAGTTTTGATGCCTGTGGGTTACTGGGAGCTATTTTATTTGCATTAAATTTACACGACTTCCTACTGCCTTCTGCAAGCCCTTTTCTCTTGCAGCCCGTGCTTCTGCTTTCCTCCCCAATTTCATGTAGGTTGTCAAGGTATGAGTTTATGATTTTAGCTGTTTTAATTGTATCCTTGTTACTTACGAGTTCAGATATATCTGGATATCGCAGAGAAACTTAAAGAATCAGAATACTACTGAAGTTGGAGAAACAACAGTGTAAAGTTTTTTTGTAAGCTGAGTTAAGAGCAAAATGGAAACTAACAACCTCCAAAAGATAGCTGAAGAAAATGAATGAGTTTTCCTAAGGAAAGATCTGATACTTATTTCCTTGTCTACACAGTCCTTCCTTCTCACTGCTTGTAGAATGGCTAAGGGAAGGCATAGAGAATGCTATTCAGACTGATAGTATACACAGGAAGTAATAGAGTTCTTAATGCCCTATTGTTTTACCACAAGTTGAAAAGTCAGTCTGGTATTTGGTTCAATAACTCATTTCAAAAACACCGAGGCAGACAGCCACAAAGGTAAGCCAGCCCATAGCCAGAGCCTGGCAGGGCATCACGGTACAGGAATTGGCACTCTGAGTATTTGGTTTGGCTAAGTCATACACCCTTAGATGAAGGGGGAAGGATTTCTCTCTGCCCTACCCCAGGATGTCTTACATGCTATTGTTCCTTTCAAGACTCATATGTACAAGAGACACGCTCATTGTAATTTTTCAGATACCCTGTTGGTAAATGAGCTTTGCAGTATGGCATGTATCCCACTCTTCTGATTACTGTATCCTAACTAAATTGCTTTGTTTTGCACAACCTATTGTTTCCTTCTTCTCGTTTCTCTTCAAAACGAATAATACTACATTTAGAAAAGTGGCATTTTTGAACTGGAAAACAATTAACCTCATATGTGCTCCAGGGCTTACAGGATAGCATACATCCTGCTGTATGTCTACAGATGGCTCTCATTTGGATTCGCATACAGCATACTGCATTTGGACATTCTGTGCTCTCTGTTACTGGCTCAGTAAAATTAAAAAAAAAAAAAAAAAAGTCTTTTGTGCTGTTTTACACCACTCATTACAGTCAGTGTGTCAAAAAGGTTCATGTGAAATGAGCAGAACAACTCTAAATTTACCAAAGATTTGGACTAAGATAGTAGATACATTGTCTTGGATTCCCTCTCTAGGGCAGAAGAAGGGGCTAAGATATTATCTTACGTGTGTGATCTGTGCACAGAGACAGTCACAATGAATTCAGGATGGTCGCTCATGAGTTAATGCCACCTCTACATACAAATAGCTGTGAGGATGCTACAAAAGCTAACACTACCTCACTACTGTGCAGGGAACACTGCACACCACAGCTCTTCAGAAGGTGGCAAACCTTCTGCTGTGGCACAGTTCCCTCTTATCATTACACAGCAAGCCAAAGCTAGAAGTGACAACTGTGGACATCAGCATGCCACAGAAAGCAGGACTAAAGCATGAAAGACAATCAAAATTACTCTTGTATTTAAAATGGAACAGTTTTTATATGGCACTGAGTTCAGTTGGTGGAAAATACTGTAACTGGAGACTGGAATCAGCATAGATCTGGCATCTGTGTTAGTATGTTTATTTTAAATCAGCAGAGACAGTGAGAGAATCTTTCTAAAAAAACCAGAACATCTCATTTCAATTTTTTTTTCTTTTTTACATTAAAATATTTAATTTTGGAGGTATAGAAACATTTAAGCAACATTAAAACATTCAAATACTTGGTGTTTTAATTTTGGTTGACATCTTCTGAATGTCAAGAATGTCTTCTGAAGAACATAAGAGGTTTAAAGATCCCCAAAATAATTCAAGGACATCCTGAAAAGAAGTTTTCAATGGTTTTTGTATTTATTTTGTCGACACCTTGAAAACATCAATTTCAGTCTTCATTCCCTCCCCCCACTTTCTGCATGTTTCAGTCAAAAAAACCAGCCCACTTTTACTACTAATGGTTTTGGTGAATTGCAAACAGGACTGAAATAGCAGCAGCATTAGAAAGAATGACTCAAGTACATTAATAATTGTTTTTCACCAGCAAACTGCCAAACACTTCATTCATCTTTATGCAGCAAAAGTCAGAGCAAAAGTTTATCTTGACCCTCTTTGACTCAAATACAGTGAGAAACCACTACGGCCAGGTCCACTTCAACAGACCACATAATGACACCAGTCTCTAGTTCATCATCTAGCAGGGGCAGTGATGTGGTGTTCCTCACCAATCCTGTGCTGAGATGAACCTCAGCTTTTCCTTCCTGTTGATTTCATCCTATGCCTGTTAGAATTTTATTTTTTGCACTCATGCAAATACACCCTCTTTAAAAAAAAAAAAAAAAAAAGTCCTANAAAAAAAAAAAAAGTCCTAGCAAATAATATCTGCTTACAGTGTCATCAAGCTCTTAAGAATATGCAACTACTTATGATTCACATCACAACCAAAATATGCTCAGGTTCTTGCAGTACAAGATAAACTAGCTGCTCCATATGTGCAAAATAGTCCTAGAAGGTCTCAAAGATCATACGTCTTTTAGATTTTTCAAAGTTACACCATGATAAGTAAATTTTTAATGGCGGAAATACTCCTCTGATGGATACCTACTTCAACAAAAATTCTATGTCTTGAGAATATTCTCTGCAGAAATCTTTGTGTTTTCCTGAGAGCACAGTGAAACCTCAATAATCGTAGGATACAGTTTTTTTCCCCCTTCCTTTGTTTTCATTGTAGATATTCTTCCTAGTGATAGACTCTTGCTTGCCTTTCTTCATATCATAAGTCTACTGGTTTCCATTCCTAGCTAGTTTCACAAAGATCACAAACCTCCAGTACCTACCATCCTGTTCAAAATCCACAAGAGCCTTTCATTCTTCTCTACAGCCCCAACTTGCCACTGGTCACGTATATGCCCTTCAGATATATGCACCTGTCAGGGAAATCTCTTTTAGCTTCTTAGACCAGACACCAAAATGAGACTTCCTACCTCTTCCCTCCATTTCAACATAAAGGCAAACCTGCCTTTAGGGCTTGTCAGTTCCTGCTTTTCAAGCATCTGCAATTAAGTTTGGAACAAACAGACTCTTTTTCTATTCACCTAGAAATTGCATATAGCAGTCAGAAAAAGGAGTCAAATTATTAGATCAATTGCCTGCAGCTTGTCACCTGCTCAGAGCTCAAATGAGCACAGCTGTCTCAAAAATGTCCTAAGGAAATTGTGTTTGTTTCTTTTTCTGATAAGCCACTATTCTTCCCCTGTTTTTTTTTTTTTTTCCTCATGGTGGAGTACTCAAATGATTCGTTTGTTCTGCCTTATAGTCTGGCCTCGGCAAAGTTAGTCTGCAGTCTTCCTGGGAAAATGTAGGTCAGACCTCTGAGGAACAGGAACTTAATATTCTCATTTAACTGTTGGTTTCCTACTTGCCCTCCCTAACACATTCTATCATATTTTATTTTATCGTTTTGGTTAGAAGAGACGTTGAGGATCATCAAGTCCAACTTTTAACCTAGCACTGCCTAGCTACCACTAAACTATGTCCCTCAGCACTACATCTATACACTAAGAGAAAGTATTATATTTGTGGATAAATTGAAGCATGCAAATAACATCACACACAAGGTGAAGTTCTGTCTTTCCCATCATCTTCCCATCTTCATTTTTTTTTCCATGCTCATCTTCTCAGAAGATCTTCACAGAAAACAAAACCCTCTTCAGTTCAGTTCAATAAGATCTCTCTAAAGCTACAGAAGCCATTCCTTCCTCCTCTTGAATTTTGGAGGCTGAATTCTGGGACAGTGGTGGAATTTTTAAAAAATTGTGATCTTTTATTTAAATATGAAAGTGCTCTCCAAATTATGCAGTATTTCAGCCATTTTAAAATCCCCTTGTTTTTCTACAGACTTCTGTGTACTCCTCAGCATTTCATTTGTGTGCTTTATTGTAAAATCAATGGTAACGTTTATTCACAAGATGAATATTCATGCTGTTTATTGAACTTTATATCACAACACAAAGGCTTGCTTTAATTTTTTATAAACTTATTTTCAGTTTTTATTTCTATGGAATAATGCCTTCTTTCAGTATTCTAAACCAAATGGATTATAGAGTAATATCTCTTTTCATGTTTGTACTTGCAACTTAATAAAAAATGAAATATATTAAGTGAATCTCATTTTAATTTAAATAATATCTCTGCAGATTTGTGATGACCTTTCTTTTATATTTTCTGTAGTTTGTTGATTGATAAAAAGTATTTCTCAGTGAGTGTGATGTCTTCTATTCACATACCTTGAGTCAGACTAAATTGTAAGCGGAATTGTTCTGGTTAATAGCAACCTATTCTCCATTACTTAGATGCAAGCTCAGAGACATCTTTGAGGACAGAGGTAATGCCTAGAAAAACTTGAGACATTTGTCTCTTTTTGAGCAACTGATACAAGAAATGAATGTAGAAACCTTAAAACCCTTCAGAGTTTTTCTAATGTGAGAACAAATATGTCCAGATCCTTTCTATGTTCTGCTCCTTATCTGAACTAACTACAGTTCAACCTAGAGGTAAATAGAAATTGCCCATTTATACAACTTTCCAACATTTGGATAAAATAGCAACTCCGTTTGTACTTTTCCAACAGAGTTCTTTGCTTATTTTCTTGTGCATAACTTGGTTCAATATTACCTGGAAGATGTAATGCTCTACAATTATATGTTATGATTGCATGCTTCCTCAAAAGTGAATTGATTTCCATCTTTGTGAAAGTGACTTTTAGAAAGTGTTTCAAAAGAAACACTTTTTTTTTTTTTTTAGAAAGTGTTTCCAAAGGCAACATGATTATGCATTGTGAAACGAGATCTGTTTTGGTTTTTTTTTTTTTTTTTACCATTACTGGTACTGCTTTATTCCTTCCTTTGCACTCATGGGACTAATGGAATCTACCTGTGTCAAATTTTATTCCAAAATTCTGTTTTCATTTGATAAAATGTGGCTGTAGCACTTCCCTTTGTTATGCAAACCTCAACAACACCAGCTCATTTTAAGGAACAGTATTTTCTCAGAATTTATAACAATTTCAACCAGTACTTTTTATGTGGGGACAATCTTCATGAGAGCTACTAATTTTATCAGTCTTAATTTGCTTTAAGAACCAGGAGCTAGGTATGGTTACTGGCTGATGCATTTGTGTAAAAATTCTATGATGTAATATAGCCTTGTTGGTAAAAAAATACACAGCTGGATGGAGGCCATAAAGATATACTGTTACTGCTGCAATGTATTTTGTTAGAAAAGTAAGTAATAGAGGAACTAGTATATGAGTCATTGCTAGTCTTTAACTAGATTAAAAAATACCCATTAAAAAATTATCCAATGTTTTCATGGTTCCACTACTAGTAAAGTATTGACACTGACACTTCCCGTATGTACTTAACTTCTTGCTACAGTCTACAGAATTTCTGAAGGTAATGTAGCAACAGAATGTGAAAGCTATAGCTCAGTGTGAAATTTATAGTTTATAGTCAGCTTTTGCACCTTGTTTTATTTTTTATTTAAAACAACCTAATGATATAAAAATCTGTCCTAAGGTCAGAGAGAGATATTTAGTGATTTCTTTCCTTATGCCATGATTTTCATAGGACTTTTGCTTGAGCTGTAGTTCTGTTTTGCATCTTCTCAGGTAAAATTATATTCAAATGTTCATCAGCTCCAGAAATCCTCATTCAGTTTCAGTCACAAAGCTACATTTCATTGTCTCTTTTTTTTCCTTTAGAGTAACAGTAACATCACACAAAATTATGTATCTTCTTTATTTATGGTTGACTTGAGGTCTCTGTCTCACAAAGAACATGGGATGGAAGAAATCTGATTTTACATCATGTATTTTTCTTTGTGAAATAGCTGGATTGATGTTAGTATCGCTCCTGCTGGGACCTTTGCAGGTTTAATTACCATAATTGTTGAAGTGGATCTGCTTATAAAAAGAAATCTGTCCGTATCAGTACTCCTAGCCCGTCAAATTGATGACCTTTTCCTTAAGTGAAAACCTCAGGCATTTTGAACAACTTTAAAGTGGAGGTTTTGCTTACATGATATAATGTCTGAATTTAGTGGGATTTCATGGCTGTAAGTGATCTCTGACTTAAGTCCTCTTGGACACTAGCTTTTTGCAATGTCTGTTTTTCTGAAAAAGATGCCATGGTTCTGGCCATTTCCTTCAGGAAGGTTTCTACATGTAAATAGAACATTTTAAAGAAAAGTAAACTGGAGATTTATGGTTCTTATTATCTGAGAAACTTCTGTATTTATTTATACTTTATTGTCTTTGACTGATATGAAGGAAAATAGTTTTTAATCTCACTTCACATATTTAAGAAAACAAACACAGACCACAGATGTATTTATTATAATTTCTTAAAAGGTGCATATTTTTCCTCAAACACAACAAAATGTTGGGAAATCATAACAAGTTTCTGGCACAATCTCATCCTTGTGATAGAAAGCGTATTTTCATAAAAACAGCAGATTCCTCAGATACAATTTTTTTTTGGTGTTTCTAGTTGCAGTAGACTTCTTTGTGGCTGAATGCAGCTTTCCCAAGTAAATAAATCATAAAAACGTTAACTAGTACTCCGGGTTTCCTTTTTTGAAGTCTGTCAGTTGTGTGATAAGTCTGTGTCCTAAATGAAAAGAGGCAGGCAGACTCAGGAGCAGAGTCAGGCAGACTCAGGAGCTTAAGTTCTTTTCATAATTGCAAAGAGTTGCACTGTCTTGCCTAAGATGGTGGGGAAAAGGAGGGCTAAAAAGATTTGCAACGTGTCAATACTTTCTTCAACTCCTACAATAAGCTTTTAATTCTATTTCTGTTACCAGACTAATCAGGTTAAAACCCATTTTATAACTTTTGCTTAGGTGTGTATCAGGTGCATACTATATACTCCACCTATAAAGGAGTCCTTCAGAAAATGCTCCATGCTCTGAGACAGTGATTACTTTCAATCTCTTCTGCTTGTAGGACACAAACCCCCAAAGTTCTTTCTATCCAAACCTGAATTCTCATCATGTTTTGGAAATATATGTTCCCTTTACTGAAATATCACTTGACACAGAAGAAAATCTGAGTATGAAAAATAATTAATTAACAAACAGAGAAACCTCAAACAACTGCCTGAAGAAAGGAAGGAGGATGAGGAGGATGCTTAGAAATCTACCTGCAGAAATAACATAACAAAATGTTTATTTAGATGTTGGAAATAGCATATAGAAATGGTGAAGTTTGAGGCAAACAGCAAGTGTGGATAAATAAGAAACTGTAAATATCCTACAAAATACTAGAGGAGAAACCTGGGGTGGTCCTTCTGTCCATCACCTCTGTGAGCAGCTTGGTGCTGCTCTGGATGCTCCTGATGGACCATCACAGAGCTGCCCAGAGGACCTTGATGCCCAGAGGACCATGATGATGAAAAGTTTTATTTCCTTCTGTCTCCTTTTTTAATTCTTTGTCCCTCTGCCAACAGGTACCACAGGATCATGGTTTCTTGAGTCCCACCCTCCACTCCACACCAAAACATGGAGATGTGGACATTATGGTTTTTTTAAGCAATATTACTGTAGACAGTGGAGACAGTGTCTCCTGCAGAAGGAGGAGCAGACAGCAGGGTGTGGTAACTTTTAAAATTAATAGATAAGCATTGTCTTGAATTTATCATTTAGTACCCAGAGAGTTCAGAGATGAGAGAAGAAAACAGTGCTAAAAACTACAGATTTCTCATTACTTTTGATATCCAGCTCTATATTAGCTGGGCAAGGTTATATATGAATTGGTGAAGGTATGTGAGTTACTAATATATAATGATTTTAAAAGACAGTCTTTTCTTAAAACAAAACATTAAAGAAAACAAACACCTTTTGAAACAGGTGGGTTATTTTTTCACAGTTCACATTGGCAGTATGAGCTAAAAACCTCTCTGTTCTAAATCAGGCTGAACTAAACCAACCTTAATTGCATGTTCAGCAAGTAGATGTAGTTTCTACTAAAATGACAGTAATATAGTATCTCAAACTGAAAGAGAAATGAGCAGAAACCTGCACAGAGCATTCAGAAAAAAAAAAAAAAAAAAAAAAANAAAAAAAAAAAAAAAAAAAAGCAGAAAAAAGCTTTACAAGCAGTCTGGTAACCTACTTGCCAGATTACCTACTTTTATATGAATAAAAAGTAAGTGGACGTGAAATGTAAAGACAGGACTTTGGAGACACAGTTCATATCTTTAAATAACATTTCAGTTAACTGCCAGCAGTTGTTCAGGACTGGCTCAAGTACAATTCTCAAGTATGAATATATTAAGTAATCAGTCGCAAGGACCCGTGTGACAAATATTGTCTCCTATAAAATTTAGGAACACAAATCTGACCTGTAATGAAATGTGATAAAGTGGGGATTTCTTGGAACTTCATTTTGCCCCTAGATAGATCTGTAGAAGACAGGAAATTAGATGTCTCTGAAATGAAAAAGAAAACCAACTTGATGACCATAACAACAAAGATCTGTCTCATATCTATTCTGTTCCTCTTAAAAGGACGGAAAGGAAAGGAAAGGAAAGGAAAGGAAAGGAAAGGAAAGGAAAGGAAAGGAAAGGAAAGGAAAGGAAAGGAAAGGAAAGGAAAGGATTTTCTAAATATTAAACTGCAGAGTAGAGTTAGAGAGACACACTGACTAGGAAAGACCAAAGACCAACTAATTACTAGAAGGATCCTGGGACCTTTGCTGGTGACTATGACAGATCACCTCAGATTTCTATTATTATATCTAATAGACAACCAACAGACCTCTTTATTTTAATAAATTGCCTCTCAAGCTGGAAAGTGTGTTTTTGATTATGTCCTTAATTTTAGTTTCTGCTAGATATGCAAATATACCCACATTTTCAAAGGTGTTGACACATGTCTCAATATGGTGATTCTGATGTTTGATTTGTTACTAAAAATAATATTTATAATACCTTATTATTTAAGGCTATTGAAATTGAAGAATCTGGTGCATATTTAAGGTACTACTTCCTGCCTTATAAAAGCAGGCAGTACAGTGTTTGTTTTCTATTAGAAACTGAGTATGTTTCCAGGCAAGGATACCTACATGAAATTACATCTCTTCTCTTAGAATTTCTTTGTCTAATATTTAAAAGACAAACAAAACCAAACTAAACCTGAAGATTGTATGGAAGAGCTTTCATAGGGAAAGAGGGGAAATAGGTTGAATAAACTGGCCCAGGATAGTGGGAGCTTCTGCAATATGGCTGTTACCTCTTTCCACTAGAAGAGTTGCCACACTGTATCACTCTTAAGTTTAAGTGAATAACATTTTTATAGTGTTTTAGGTTTCAGAAAGTAATATCAATAAACTTTTCATTCAGCTCAATATACAGAAAAATAATAATCAGAGTAAATATCAGATAAGAATCTCCCCACTTCCTCCCCCACCTCCAATCTTTCTGGCTTTCATTAAAATAAGAATCAGTTTAATTAATTTGTTTTGAGCATTACTCACTTTTACAGAATGACAATGGTGCCAGCTCTTTTCAGTAGGTGACTAGTCTGACATTTCTATACTATGTCTCCCAGGAATAATAAAATCTCTTCCATGCCTTCAGGCTCTGATATGTGCCTTACTTTCTTCCCCCATTTGGAATCATTACCCTGAGTGACTCACAAGGTCTTAATAACACTGAAAGTTAAGAAAACCTGTATTAAAATGTAGTGACCCACAACTCTGCTTGGCTAAGTGACAGGAATAATAGTTGGTTACACGAAAAGCATTATTACCAATTTACATCTCCTGCTAGCTCAGATTTGATTTTGGAAAGCTTGAAATGCTTAAGGCCAAACCCTTCCTTGGGTCACATCCTCTTCTGGCACGGTACTTTGCTTGAAGATGAAGTCCCATTCAAATCTGAGCCAAATTTGGTGGGACTTGACAGCAAATGCTGAGCAGCTTGCTCAATCTTGGGAAAGAGAAAGACACCTGATTGATGAAGGATTGCACCAGAGCAGGTGCTGGGACGACATTGGCCAGAGAGAAAATACAACATTGACACGATGAGTTTCTCCTGCAGACAACAGGAGTGAGGGATAGACACAGCTTCCTGATATGCAGTGGGCTTGCATGGATGCACCTCTTTGGTCAACACTAACAGTTCCCTGCATCCCCAAATTTGGGAGTCTATTTATGCCGGGTCTCCTTGAAACAGGAGAGAGAACCAATTTCCTGCCTGCTTAACACATCTTGTATGTCAGATAGGGCAGAGGTGCTAGCCTCAGGTGGATGGAGATACACTGAAGTTATCTCCTCAGATTAATGATTTTCCATGTGACATTAAGAAGTCTTAATGTTATATATATATGTAGTACTACTTTTAAATTCTAATAAACACAATATTAATGTTATTTTGATTGCCATTTTCTTTTCTAAGTATTTTATTAAAATTCAATTCAGGTTTAACCTTTCCTTAAATGAGAAGCCTTTATTTTGTTCATAGTGAAAATTAACTATATTTTAAACCACCTTGATATTGTGGAAATTAGATTTCTGAGACCAGAAAAAAAGGGGTACATGCAAAGGAAATTTTTCTGAGGGAAAGTATTAGTATAGAGTTGTTCTGCAAGTGTATAGTAATAACCAATCTCCAGAGCTTTACCTTGTTTAAATTGGTCACCTACTAAAGGCCCTGGGCTGGATTTGTGGAGCGTATTAGGTGAATAACACTATATTGGTTTATGGCAAATGCATTTTTTTAGCTGCTATAGGGTATATTGCATATAACTCTTTGGTGCTGACTTATAGGCCTGACAACACACATCAGGCTGTTTAAATCATTAGAGTGTTATTTTTCTTCCCCTGAAGAATCATAAAGGGAAGCCCTGCTAACCTGCCGGCTCCCCTCTGCTCTCCTTCTCCTCTTTATTGTATGAAACTTTAAATATGTAGATGGGATTCCTGAAGCTTGGCTGGTTTTAGAGCCAAGATTCAGATTTGGTTGAGCTGCCCAAAGCCCATAAATTCAGGACAATTGGAGGCCAACTTTGAGGGTAGAAAGTTGGGTGAAAAAAAAAACTGATGATTTGAGTATCCAGGGCTTCCAGGGGGAACATTTTCCCCCTTGGTCATAAAAAGTAAGGGGAGACACAATGCCTCAGTGTTATGGCTGTTAAAACAAGAGAAAAGGGTAACGAGTTTGGGAATATAACATGGATTGAATTGTGTATTGTTGCACAGTGGAGATTTGAGTTTTGGGATCCTGTCAGGGGATAGAGCAATGGTTTTTTGCATCATTGTGATGTTATTCATAACTGTAACAGTCAGACCTACCCTTAGATTATGACTAAGGAGACTGAAGAAAACTGTGGATAATGGCAGTTCAGAAGGCAGTGAGGAAAATACAGAGTCATAGAAAATGAAGTAAGATTCAGGACTTTCCTGGAATATAGTAGAAACACCAGTAAACATGCAGATTCAGAAGTACTGTAGAAGAAAATCCTTGAGACAATAAAAAATGTCCCAAATTCCCCAAACCTATTACTTGTATTATAAAACCAGCACAAACATATTGAAGATTGCTGATTTCATAAATAAAGTTTGAGTTTATTGGCAAATTTTATCTGAGAAAATGACATCGAGCTCATTAATTTTCTCTGCATTTTCAGTCTATTATCACTATTGAGGCATATAAGAACTTCAATCAAAGACTCATTGTACTGGCCAGAAGATGAACACAAGACAGAAAAGGCAAATGGTCCCCAGAGACGTCTCTTAATCTGATTCACTTCAGATTGTTTTTCAGTCAGTTTGAAGTAGGTTAAAATAGAAAAAGACCTAAACCCCTTGAAAATGTTGTACTTTTTAAAGGTATGTCTTGTTCCTTACAGTTTGAATTGGAGAATTACATATTTTTCTTGACTTCATTTAAAAAATAATATGGAAAATGGAGATTTTGTGATTGCTTCTTTGATTTTCCTTTAGCCTACAGAGAATGGTATTGTAAATGTTTTCTAAATTGTTTTTTCTCTTTTTTTTTTTTTTCTCTTCCTTTTTTACACGTGTTATTCTGTAAGTTTTGCTAAATGCTATCAGTTTCTGAAAGATTCCTGATATATTTTTTGCCAAATTTTCCTAAGGAAGAGCAAAATAACAAAATTCAGCGTCTCCAGATATCTGTGATTTTTCAGGTACAAGAAGTTCTCATTTCCTCACAGGACAGACTTGGACCAGTGCTCCTGTTCAGAGAAACTTTCTCCTAGTGTTTGAAAGGACCTGATTTGCTTGATGAATGAAGCTGTGAATTGTAGTTGTTGTCTAGGATGGTACATCTGGTGGCCAGCCTATTTATCCTTGCATGTTGAAGATAAGAACTTTAGTTGAACTTTCCTTGGCACTGTGAGAAGTGTCAAGTTAGAGTTTCACAGACAATATTCATAATTTCAGCAGCTCACATTGCTGAAATGATGGAATTTTGTAACTTTAAGTGGATGATATCAAGTGAATGTTTATTAAATAAATTTAAAAGGAGCTTAGATGTAAGGGAAAGTTCAATCAATTTTTTTGCAATGCTTCTTGAGGACTTCATATGTAGTTTTGATTTAATAGGACCTGAAGGGATGTTTTCAAAATTTTCTGTCTTTCCTCAGCATGGAAGATTTTGGGACATTTAGGAGGACAAAATTCTCAAAAAGCTTGAAAATAAATGAAAATTGCTGCTGAAGACAATTTTATTATATGATTTCATTTTTCATTACTTAATTAACAATGTATACACAGGTGAGATTATTCCTCCTGTGCTTTCCCTCACTTTTTAAATTCACACACCAAATGTTACTTTCTTCTTTCGTACATGCAAATCTGCACCATGTCTAATGAAACTGGTTTAAATAAAATCACTCCCTTACATAAACACTTATACCAATACTAATGCTAGATATTTTAAGGTTCTAAAATGTAGAATTTCTCTTTGTTCTTTCCTCTTCTTCCTTAGCATACCTAATTTATCGTTTCTGTATATTTCGGCAATTCTGGGAACCAGCCAGATTTTTAATTGTACTGTGTATTTTTTCTGTCAAATTTTTGCTGACTGCAGACCATTGTATGAGCTTGGGATAATAATTCATATTTTAAGGGTTTAATCAAGCTAAGCCTGACCTTCCAATCTTTTGATGAATACCTGATAGCTATTAGTTGTTCTGCTGTATAATAAGAAACATTACCTCTTATAATAAGATACTAAAAGATTGCTACTGCTGAAGTTTCTGTGACAATAGAGGCTGGTTAATATACTGATAGTAACACCAAAGTTTCCAGGGTGTTTTTCTTGGCTTTTGCTATCAAAGGTGTTGACTGAAATCAATACTGAGATATTCATTTGTAGAGGCAGGTGAGTTGTGCTAATTAATGACACATTTGCAGTTAATGATTTTTTTAAAAACTTTATAGATGGAGAGTGTCAGGAAGGAAAGAAGTGAGAAATGGAAAAAAAAAAAGCAAGTGTGTTTTTGAGAAAGCAAAGTAAGTCCTGTTTGCCATCATCATATTCCTGGAAGAATGATCTTCGTGGATTTCCTCACTGAGAAAAAAAATGAAATGCCTTTCAGTGTCTAAAGTGTATCCCCCTCCTAAAGATTTGGTTGCCAATGTTTGGTAAGCAAACCAAGACCGGACTTGTTATGGTTCAGCTATATAACCTTAGATCTGACTACTGGGAAAACAGAGGTTATGAGAAGAACTGAAAGGAGCCTCTCCTTGCTTGGATGATAAATTACATCCTGCTTGAAGCTGTGCCTGTGCCTTTAATTTCCCTGGCCTTACCCATCCTTCTTGAAGTGTCTCCCTGGCTTTACCTGGGACCTTCATCCTTGCTACAGACCTGCCTGGCTTCTAGGCTGTGGACATCCCTGGTCATCATCATTGGATCTATTCTGCTCTGCTTGTTTGGGTAGGGTTGGAATGAGAGAGAGGTTAGTCCTTCCAGCTCCCGGTTTGCCTTCCCTTACAGACCAGCCCTATTTTGTTGCTGAGAGTGCATGTCTTGAAAGTTTCCAGGCTTTCCTACAGAAAGTTTATAATTAGTAGGTTTTGGGGTTTTCTTTTAAACATTCAGAGGGTATTTTGAAACTCTGTCTTGGGTCTGGATTTATGTGAATAATGTAGTAGGCAGATAATATTACAGAGTGTTGAGAAAACCTAGTGAACTTGGCATTCAGGCTTCTTTGTTGTACCCAAATTAGAACCCAAATTGCCTACATTATCCAGTAATTTGTTACATTACATTTTAACAGACTAATTTGCTCAGAAGTAAGGTATTTTAAGTGAGATTCTTGATAGTGCAGTAAGAGCAAGTTCTGGCCTTCTATGATGGCTGTAGGCTGGTATCCCCAAAAAGCATTCCCAGAAGGGTTCCCCACACAATTGTCACGTAAGAAAGTACACGCAGGTTGTCTATGGTCTCCACCAATTTGTTGCATTTAAATTACAAAGCTAAGACAAGCCCTAGAACATCCTGTTGCTAATGACAACAACAATGTATTTGCTGGGTCACAGGACTGTATAGCCTTAAATCTAAGCAAACAGTTTATAGTAATATCCAAATACCTAACGAAAGTAGCTATATCTAGAGGGAAACCTCTTTTGTTCAGGTTTACTCTTACCTCCTGCCTAAACTTCTCAAGAGGAAATCTAATGTTGGTGCTACACAGCTAGATAATTTATTTCTGACCAGTTAGGTACTTCTAGAAGGCTGTGTGGAGATTCAGGCTATTTGCTAACCATCTGTGAAAAGCTGAGGGAAGATGGAAAAATTATTTATGTGCTGGTTTCAGACCAGCTGATTCCTCCGTCATCGAGCATGAATAATGGGGATCACCTCCACAAGAAGGTAGTACCTGAGAAGGAGTCATGACATGTCACCTTGACTGCTTTTTCCTCAAGAAAGCAATGAGTTCTTAATTCTGCAGAACAGGAAACGTTGTTAAGGTCTGATAAATTTTTATGCTGTATCAGAGGAAGAAAAGAAACTCTTCTGTTAAGCCACTGCTGCCTGCAACTTTCATATTCCTGGTTTCTCATTTCAAAACACAGCTAGGATTGGGCTAAAAAGGGGGAGTACAGGAACAAAAAGCCCTGCAAAAGAAATACTTACAAGACATCTCTTTTCACTTTTGCACTTAATTTTTTTGAAATACCACTTGATTTTGTTTTGAAAAATGAATGTCAAGGGCCAGAACCTCAATTCATAAATCTCATAAACATTTCAGCAAATGCATCCAAGTCGGCAATACTGGAACTTTTCTGAGACTATTTTATAAGTCAAAAGTGTAAAAAAACCCCAACCCCAAGCCCAACATACTCCCACAAACCTTGTGATATTTTTACCAACTACACTTTCCAATAACATTTGTCTACTTTTCTCCTTTTCCATTTCAGTCCAAATTCACAAGAAAAATAAAACTGTGATCATTGCCTTGATGATGGGGATGTGGAGATGGGAGCATTCCAGTAAGTCAGCAGACTATCATATAAGCAGCTGTGAAGCTGTCACTGCAGCTTTAGAGCTCCCCACATGTTGATATGTTGGGAATTGGCCCATTAATCACTGGAGCTGCTGGTAACACTCCACCTTGGAACTACTCTAACTCATGTGCCTTTTGTGATAAAACAACTCTTTGTATTAGCTTCTTGAATCTTATTACCACCTTTCCAGACTAAGCACATCAATTCTTCTAGATACTGTACCTACAAGGTCATAAAACCAGAAAAGAGGTGCAGTCATTTCAGCTAACACATAATAACACACAACTGCAATAACTTAGTTTCCCTTCTGACTGTGCCAGTGGTGACCGGTTGTGGTGGAAGAATCCATTTGCAGCACCAGAATCCTCACAAATGTAATCAGATGTTTAAAGTGACTCTGCAGAAATGTATCATGGAAGAGGGAAGAATGAGGAAAGTGAAGAAGCCTATTATCTAGGGTCAAAGTACAACCTTGACTTCTGGCAGGCAAGATATGTGCTACACCAAGAATTTCAAGGCTGCCTGGCACATTTGATGGTGAAGCTGTCTCAGGAACTGCAGAATGGTGAGGTGCTACATTGAAATTTTGGCATCAGCAGGAAAGCCTTCGCACTCTTGCTCTTTCAGGGACCTCACAGACTGAAATCTAAGAGTAGATTAAACCTGCAATGTGAAAAATTAATTCCTTGGGTTTATAGCTTTGTGCATGTGAAGCACTGATTTATCCTTCAATAGCTCTTTTGAATGTGGCATAGTTCTTTGGTTTTGTACATGGTTGCTTTAGTAATGTTAATGTTCAAGAGCAAGGATGGGTCTGATCTTGCTTGTTAGCCAAAGATCAGTCAGTAACAGGTAAATAAGCTAAAGCAGAATGAGGAAAATAGGAAAGGAAAGGTAAACAAGAGAATCATAGAATCACAGAATGTTTAGATTTGAAAGGGACCTCAGAGATCATTGAGTTCCAACCCCTCTGCCATGGGCAGGGACACCTCCCACTAGACCAGGTTGCTCAAAGACCCATCCAGCCTGGCCTTGAACACTACGTGGGATGGGGCAGCCACAACTCCTCTGGGCAACCTGTTCCAGTGCCTCACCACCCTCACAGGAAAGAATTTCTTCCTAATATCCAAACTGAACAGCCCCAGCTCCCTCAGCCTGTCCTCATAGGAGAGGTGCTCCAACCCTCTAATCATCTTCATGGCCCTCTGCTGGACCCATTCTAACAGGTCTATGTCCTTTCTAAGTTGAGGACTCCAGAGCTGGACACAGTACTCCAGGTGGGCTCTCACAAGCACAGACCAGAGGGGAAGAATCACCTCCCACAACCTGCTGGTCACACTTCTTTTGATTCATCCCAGGATACTGTTGGCTTTCTAGGCTGCCAGTGCACACTGCCAGCTAATGTTGAGCTTCTCATCCATGAGCACTCCCAAGTCCTTCTCCTCAGGGCTGCTCTCCAGCCATTCTCTACCCAACCTGTATTTGTGCCTGGGATTGCCACATCCCAGGTGCAGGACCCTGCACTTGGCTTGGTTGAACTTCATGTGATTTGCCTTAGCCCACCTCTCAAGCCTGTCCCGGTCCCTCTGGATGGCATCCCTTCCCTCCAGCATGTTGGCTGCACCACCAAGCTTGGTGTCATCAGCAAACTTGCTGAGGGTGCATTCAATCCCACTGTCCATGTCCATCAAACAAAGATGTTAAATAGCACTGGTCCCAGTACTGACCCTTGTGGGACACAACCCATCACGAGCTGCCACTTGGACATTGAGCCCTTGACCACAACCTTTTGTGTGTGTCCATCCATCAGTTCCTTATCCACCGAGTGGTACATCCATTGAGACCATGACTTTCCAATTTGGAGACTAGGATGTCATGAGGGACAGTGTCGAATGCTTTGCATAAGTCCAGGTAGATGACGTCTGTTCCTCTGCCTTTATCCACCAAGGTTGTGGCAGTATAATAGAAGGCTATCAGATAAATCAGGGAGAATTTGCCTTTGGTGAAGTCATGTTGGCTGTCTCCAATCACCTCCCTATTTTCCATGTGCCTTGCCAGAGACTCCAGCAGGATCTGCTCCATGATCTTGACAGGCACAAGTATATTTCTTTTTTCAGTGATTACCTTCTTAGATCTTTCCTGTTCATCATTTTTTTTTTCTCTTTTCTTAGGTCTTCTCTATTTTCTTGACTTTCTATTTCTTCATTATATGAACACAGAGTGGATGTTTTGTAGAATAAATGATGCAAAATACATTAAACCCAATTATCACCTATTCTAGGACTACTAAAGTCTTCCCTTTATCTCAATGGTAGTTCTTCTCTTGTTTTGTTCACTAAATAATAAACAGTAAATATCACAAGAGCTATAGAAACCCTTCAAATATACACTGCTTAACATTGCAGCTTGCAATGCTAAACCATGTATTTTCAAATTTAAATCCTTCATAGCAAAGTGCAGTTTGAATCTGGGGACATCTAAGAAAGTTTCCACAACCCTGTTATGTCAAGAATAATTTCTGGAGATATTAAGCTTGGAAAAAAGAAAAAAAAGAAGCAAACTGGAGGATTGCACTGTAATCACTCCCCACTGAATGTCTTTTCCCTCTCTTCCTTTTTCTCTTTTGTCTTTCATCTTTCATTCCTTCGTAGTGAAGCAGCTGTTGTTGTTTCCCATATCAGAAATTTTTAACAACATTTTCTTTATGTAAACCATGGTCCCAGTTTGCAGCTGAATTTCCACTGTTAGGTTACCAGTTTAGGTGCAATTAAAGCATTTGCTCTCTCATTACAACTGGATGCAAAGATTTCTATAGGCAGCCTGTGATTTCTCTTCTAAAAGTGCTTAGATCTAAAATACACTGGCCAAATTCAATAGGTATTAGATTTAATACAGATTGAGTCTGGCATCCCAAACTCAAATAGAGGACGAGCTACTCAGGGCTGCAATTTACTGAAACTTCTGTTATTAGGAGTGAAGATTTCAACTGCTTAGCCTCAAACAGTCCTCTAAAAAGCTTATGGTGATCAGGGCATGCACGGTCTTGTTGCTGTTGAGGGGGTGTTTCCAAATCCATTGCTCTAAGAACATTCCCTGCTCTATCTACAGGCACTATTTCTGCTGGCACAGAACAGATTCTTACCCTTTAGCATCAGTCCATCTTACAACCATTTATATATAGCTTAACCTCATAAACCACTGGGACCTGATCTGCTTTTGAGACCTTGCCCTAAGTGCTGTTGACAGTGCTGTGGGTTGGAGATGAAACTGCTAATACAGCAGGATTCCTGTTCACCCCATCCTCCTATAGAGGCTTGGCAGAGATATGTGGGGCTTTAACTGTGCCCTCTCAGCAAATGATGAGATACTCTTTGTGGAGGCTGCCCATGTTTTTCAGGTGGTTATTTCTCTTCTGTGGAAAAAGTAATAGAGTGAGTGGAAGCTTTCCGACTGGACCACCTTGTCTTATGCATTGATTTCAAATTACATGTCAGAACATTTTAAAAATCACATCTGACTATTCCAAGAAATGGTCTGCAAGATGTGCAGAAATATATAAAGATCCTGAACTTGGCATGAAGTTTTGCTGAAATACTTTAGCTGAAAATAGACTTTGCAATGTTCAGACGTGACATGTATGCTTTTTCATCTAAAGAGGGAAGATGCTGGCTATGCTAGTGGCTTTGCTTTGTGGGGTGTGTAAGGAAATCCATGATTTCAGTCTCCCAGTTGCACAGATAAGTGGAAAGTTTTAAGTAAGACAAATAAAATGAAACCATTTCATTCCATTCTGAATACCACATTAAAGTACAGTAGCTTCAAATAATGGGTTCATAAAAAAACATTGGCTGTCTGTCATAGAGTTCAAACATCTCATTATTGTGTGGTTATAAATCTGCAGACAGTGGAGGCTCCTTTTATGGAGCAGTCTTTCAGCTAAAGTGGTTATGAACAGATCAATACATTTGTTATGAATAATCTCTTTTAGAAATTGAGCAAATGTGACTTAACAGTTTTGACAGAAATAGAGCCAAGTGGTGCTTTATAGATTTCAACAATCTTGCAGCTGGTTCAATGAGACGAAATCTGTAACTGACCTGTTGAGTAGCGAGAGTAATAGCAGAAGGAAATAAAAAAAAAAATAAAAAATGTGTGTGCAGTGTAACTTGGATTTTTAGCTGATTTTTGTACTCCATGTACTTCTACTATAAGAAAAATGTGGTGGAAGCAGCTACAGAAAAACTTATTTTCATTCATCGTAGTGCAGAACTACTGTGTAATAGTGGTTCGATTTGTTCTATCTTTGACTATTAAAATGCAGTTGCCTCCCAAATGCCTTAAAGGTGACCAAAGAAATTCAGTACACTTCAGAAATAAGAATTCAGTACCCCATATGGCACATGGCTGAGTTCCTGCACCCTTCACTGAAGTAAGAAGGAGACAAGGATACAAACATCTTAGAGCAATTAATGGTTCATGCATGATTATCAGAGAGATGCTTAATTGTGGAGAACTTTAGTGTTCTGCTATTATTATTTCAAGTTTCTTTGTTGCTTTTTGGTAGAAGTCCCTGCCTTAAATGAGGTGCTCCTTGTCACTGATTAGCGCATAACAGGTATTAGGTATGTAAGACAGAAATTCAAAAGAACAAGGTGTTCAATGAAGGAAATGGACTAGATAGTATGAGAATAAAGGAGAAAAAAGTATGAAACTTGAATGTTGTGACAAACACAGCAGGGACAAACAGTGTGCAGAAAAGTAAGCCACATTAGGATAGTCAACAAAATAGATCTCTAGTTTTGTCTGTAGGTAATTCTAGTTCAAAACAGTGTTATACCCTATTTACACCTATTTCCTAGAGTCCTACATTGATAGATCACCAAAGTCTCAGATATTTTTGAGAAAGTCTCTCAACTTTTCCTGTTGGCACTGTTTTTAGAGCTGTGCAAGAAATTAGATATTCTTCAGGCCAAGGGGAATGAATCTGTAGCTCAGAGCTCTGAGCACAGGATGCTGGAATCTAAGACTCAAATCCTTCTTGCAGTATCCCTGAAATTATTTCTGCAGACTGGGACAGTTCCAATAGAAAAAATCCACCCGAGAACAGCCAACAAGATGAGCTGAAGAAGATCTGCTTTGGAGTATCACCTCCAAGTCAGGGACAGTTGCAGACATCAGTCTGCAGTCAGCAGCCAGCAGTCAGCAGATGTTTCCATCTAAGTCTCCTGCATTTCACTTGAATAGGTTAACTGGAGTTTTCTTGGAGGCATATGCTCATCTTTGCTGATTTGGAAAAGAACTCACCATTTCTTCAATAACTGCTGTGTGTTTCACTTGGCTGTGTTTTTCTAGAAGTCTGACCTGTTAATGCCTCAAATCTCCATACAAACAACCATTGTGAATGTGGAACATCCTTAGATGACACATTTCTTGGGCCCATTGTTGTTAGCAGACATCGGTTCTGGTTCTGGCAAGCACACCTATGGGATCTAGTCCTGTGATATAAGCAGTGGGAAGTGCTGAGACTGACCTTCCTGCTTCATAGAATTGAGGCTCTATTGGAGTTGAAGGTGACTTCTGCAGCTTCGCAGATTTCAGTATAAACGAAAGGGGACAAGTCATTTTCTAAAAATGCAATAGCTCTCAGACTAAAATGTATAATATTCCTGAGAAAGCATAGCATTATTTAATATGAAAAACCTGGAAAAAAACCCCCAAAGCAACAGGGTGCATAAGCCTGCAAGCCCTTCCAACCATTTTCCAATGAGGGGAAGAAAGCAATGCAAATATAACTGTCCTGCAGATACTGGGGACTAAGCCACCTAAAGACCTGTAGGTAATGGCTCATGTCTGAATTCCACTGTCTTAAAGAGAAGCCTGCCTAAATGAAGGCTGAGTGAAAACTGAGGAAGAAGGTCAGAACTTGGCTTCTGGTGATATCTCACTCTCATTTATTCCAGTGTTCTTTATACTCTGATTTCCAATCATTGATGAATGTTTGTAGACCACCATGTATTAAAACTGTATCTTCCAGAATGAATTCTTTATTGTCAAGCAGCAGTAAAGACATAGTAACAGTACAGAAATTTATTTATATAAAACCAATGTAAGAATCAGTGGTTCACTGTGTTTATAATGAGTTATCAATATAGCTTGTGTTCTGCTGTGCTGTGAGTCAAAATTTAATTCTGACCAAATGTTATAAAATAAAGAAAGGTATGATTATTTAGGCTAGAATTCTATTGATTTTGGGTGGATGTATACAAATTTCTTTTACGCTTATACTAATGAAGGCTGGGATATGATCCCTTATGATTCACATGGAACAAAATATTCTCTGAGCTCTCACCATGAATACAGAGTTTCATGTTGAAAATTTTGTTCTAGAATTAGTAAAAAATATTTTCCATGAAGATTTTGTAAATGATACCCTCTATTTAATACAGGTTTAGAGACTTGTGCTATTGCATTTACTGAATTTTGTGAATTATATGAATATGGTACTGTTATATATAAAAAAAACCCAACTATTGCCAAAACTACTAAGCACTTAAAACTGCACTGTAAAGAAATATGCCTTCTCCTTTCTTCACAGTAATAATCTCTTATTTTGTCACTGATTAATATTTTGATTGGCAATAAAATACAATACAAGTTCTAAAATTTTTATCAGAAAGTCAGCCCTGATACCTCAAGTTAATTACCAAAAGTACAACCTTAAAGATGAACCTTTAAATCTAACTGCCCCCATTAAAAAATGAGTGAAACAGAGGAGTTACGCAAGGACAAAACTAATGGGGTCATTTTGTAGATTTGGACTTAGACTTGGACTTAAATTTCCATGGCTTTTTCTATTGTATGAAGAGATATAATGCACATGCCAAAACCTCTGAAGTAGCTGTTCATTTTCTTCTCAGGATTTTCAACTAAGGTGATTTCTTTGATGTTTATTTTAGGCACAGCTCCAACCAATGTCAGGTCAGATGGAATTTTGCTTGAGTAACAGCTTCAACATTCAACATTGCAGACAGACCATTTTAGAATCATAGAATGTTTAGAGTTGGAAGGGACCTTCAAAGGGACCTTCAAGATCATCGAGTTCCAACCCCCCTGCCCTGGGCAGGGACACTCCCCACCACACCAGGCCACCCCAAGCCCCATCCAGTCTGGTCCTGAACCCCTCCAGGGATGGGGCAGCCACAACTTCCCTGGGCAAGCTGGGAATTTTTAATATTTAATTTTTAGTTCTCCTATGGTACCTTTCAGAGGAAAAGTGAGAGGAAGTGGCAGTTATGAATTCACCAATGATTTATTTAAATTATTATTTTATAATAAAATCACCTTTAGTCACTGAAATACAGGAAAACATTATATTTTGCCGTACACTTTATAGATGTGTGGGAGCATGTTTCTGTAACTTAAAAAAGAAATAATTTTGTTTTGGTTTTTAAAAGAGTCAGAGGAACATGGTGTTCTTTTAGATGAATATTTTATCTTCTCTGCATAATTTCTTAGGGTTTTCATTAAAGAACTAAGCAGACTTCCAAAGTCCAAGCCTAGGGAGTCTAAGAATTTCAAGCATTTTCCTTATAAATATATAGATACATTTTAAATAAGGTACATTTTTACTCTGTTAGAACTGTACTCAGTTTTATGTAAATAGCTTAAATTAGTAAAGATAGGAATAACATTTCATCCCTGCATAAAAAGCTTTATAGTTATTAACAAATGGTGAATTCTGGATTTTTCCAAAAAATACAATAAAGAGAAAGAAAACTTCTGAGCCAGGATATCCCCAGTCTGTGATCCAGGCATATGGGATAAGGAACCCTCTGTGTCTTTTTCTGAATTCAAAACAAAGATTAGGGACTGTAGGAACTGTTTCTGTACAGCTGACTCAGTATCCAGCCCAACTGAGCAAACACATCAACAAAAGTCATTTACTGAAGGTAAATACTACCACTGTGCCTCATATGCTTTGCTAGAAACTAGCGCACATGGAGAGGGACTAACTTGAAAGTTGTTGATTCTCTTTTTTGATTTCTTAAGTTCCTCTAGAGGAAAAGAACTGTTTGTGTTAATGGCCACTTGTTTTCTGAGGTTGTATTATAAGGTTGACAGCTTAAGCTAGGAGACTGAAAGAATTCTTATTATTGAAGGGAACCCAAAATGAAAAAAAAGAAAAGAAAGAAAGGTATGTTTAAAATCAACAGACAATTATAAACCAGCACAGAAACTCCTTTAGTTTTAAGGTTCATAGGGCAGTAGACCTGTTTTAACATAAAATTATTGATATCAAATGATTACGTGTTGTTGTCCTCCACAAGTATATGACTTAGAGTGTAAATGCTTATGTCTCACATACATAAATCAGCAGTACACAAAGATTACCCAGTATGTCCAATAAAATATTGACCTGAGTTGTCTCTCTCAATTCAGTTTTCCATTTCCTAACCGAAAATATACAGTCTTCACTAGATAATCTTTTGGGTGTGTGGAAACAAAGTATTACTAGCCCCCTTCCCTGTGGCTTAGATGAATCAAAAGTGGGAAATGTAAGTGAAATACATGATTCAGAGCTTTTGAACATACTGAAATTCTACCTACTCCCAGAAAATAAAATTTATCTCTTGAAACATGCCACATTACAACATCAAATGTGAGGAGCAAATGTGATTGTTTCTAATAAACAAGTGTTTGCCTTATTAACCCTGAGTTTAAAAGTGCATATGTGCAGGGCAGCTCATTACTATCGAGAGATGTGTGGAGCAAGCAAAGGAAGTGTTATTATCCCAGGGGTCACTGAGAATAGCAACAAATAGGATTATTGCTCAGAGTAGGATGAACAGAAGGCTAGATGAATGCAATTTCAGTGAGAATTGATTTGTGGAGAATTGATTTAATGATGCTTAAAAGGGCACCCAGTGTATTGCACTTTGTGGCTATCCTGTGTTCTTACCATAATATAAGGCTAAGCCTTTGTCTTTTGTTTTATTCCAAGTGCCATGTGTTAAGGCACCTGGGTATATCAAGATTCTGTGAGACCCACAACCAAATCCTCCCTTGCTGGACACTTTTGAAGGCCGTTGTGACTGCTCTTAACCAAGTTTCCCTGAATCCACAGCCCTTCATCAGGGACAGAAGGCACACCCTTTGAGGAAAGATGCCTGAGAGCTGACAACCCATGACCCAAATACTGCGACTGTCTATATCCCCTGAAGTTAATGAACTACTTGATAAAATGTTGGATTGTATGGGTTAACTTTTCAGAAACAGATATTAAATACTAAACACAAAGCACGTGCTGGTGATTCCAGTTAGTTTTTATTAGTCTTATAAATAGATAAACAGACCCAGAGACAAAATAGTGTAGGCAAAATGCACTTCTATATTTGTTACTACCTTGCAGTTTGATACATGACATTTGAATCTCCTGAGTCTTTCAGTTCATGTCTTGCTTCTGCATAATGTAATGTCCTCTTTCCATGTTCACTGTCACCATATACTTTTACAGAGTGGCTAATTCTCTTGGCTGCCCCTGCTGCCTCTGGGAGCAAGGTGTTTGTGGTCTGCTCTATAGCTTTAGGACTCCTCCACTGAGCCAATTTATTTGTCAAAATTACAAAAAAATTTCTTCTGTATTTTCTGTATTTTCCACCACATGCTTCCTATTCTTTAAAGGAATCATTGTCCGAGGTATTTTCATCAAATAAGTTGCTATTGACATACCTTTTTATTGGCCTGAGAAGAACGTGACATATTTTATTTCAACATCCGCTGTAAATGGAGCCTTCAGCTTTACTAAAAATCTAACTTATAATGTGTGTTTCACCAAGAAAGGATGATTGACAGCCTGAGAAATTTGACAGTACTATGTAGGTAAGTAATGTAATTTCCTTAAAGCTCATTTTTAACATGTTTTCTGGTACACTATGATATCATAGAATCATAGCATCATAGAGTGATTAGAGTTCCAAGGGACCTTAAAGATCACAGTGCTCCACCACCCCTGCCATGGGCAGGGACACCTCCCACTAGACCAGGTTGCTCAAAGCCTCATCCAGCCTGGCCCTGAACACTACCAGGGATGGGGCAGCCAAAACTTCCCTGGGCACCTTCAACTTCAATG